>JBBPNA010000071.1:0-98393 GCA_038090555.1 Boletus subcaerulescens | reverse complement strand
GCGGTTTCGCCCATCCCGTCGTACTCCTAGCACAATCCATTCATGTAACTACGTCTATACTCGTTTACATTCTTTCCTCCCCTCACTTCAGGTTCATTGAAAGCAAACTAAGTTCGACACGCACAGACAATAGCTTTCTCTTGGACCCCCTGTTTTGTCATGGTCCCCGTTCAAGTACCTATCGTCGACTATGAAAACCCTTGCTACTGCGCAAAACAATTATTCCAGCTTCATTCAGACTCTCCGGATGTTGACCTCGCTATATCACCATCAGCAACCTTGGCATACAACCACAAAGGCGTGAAAAATCGCAACTTTGACACGGGAACGAGCAGCCCCAGCATACGTGCTTTCGTTTATGGGCAGAATCGCATCACAAGCAACGATCCGACCAAAGGACCCGTCGTTGGACGCAAGTTGGTGAGCATCCCCGACTCGAGCCCCTGTGCTAGGTTTCCTTCTTCTCTCGATAAGTTTGGCCCAGTCCGCAAACGCGCAAAGGAGACGGTCTCGTTTGGGATTCCGGATGGCAAGCTTTGCAGCATCAAACAAGAATACTCGTCTCCAGTCTTGCTGGCGTCCTCGGACCAGGATGAGCGAATCCATCAATCTCTAAAGGAATGCTATGAAATATCACCAGGTAATCTGATTGATTTACACCCCGAAATCCACCCCTTCCTGGCCGACTCACAGATCTAGCCTTTGCTCTAGAAGACGGCGTAAAGGATGGAGTAACAACGCAGACACTCCTTTTACGCCTCGATGAAGTTTTCCCCCGAACTGGTTTCAAAGAGGCAGCAGAATCAGTCGAGTACATGTGGCCAGAGACCAATCCCCAACATCGTGCTGAGCGCCACCAAGCTCTTGTCGATTTGCTTGGAGAGAGGGGTATACTCTTAGATATCTCTATTCGACAAGCGGACTTGATACTCATTCAGGTGCTCTGAACGAGTATGTATTGGCTGCACTTCATGACGCAGAGTTCCGCCGTTTGGATCTCGGGCCTACGATGCGTGGCGTCAACGAGCTAGTTTTGCCACGGGGTGATGTTATGCGTGGTACGAACCTAATTTCGCTGCTCGAGTAGTGGCATAATTCCACCTCTGCCGTAGTATTTGGTGAGCCTGGATGGTTTAAGCATCTCAAGACACTTTCCTTCGCGGGAGGACGATTCCGGGACGACTTTTCTCTTTCTCATATCCGACCACTTTTCCAGATCGAGAAGCTTGTTCTGTCAAATACCGGTATTGGGAACGAAGGGTTTGCTTGAACTTTTCGATGTCTCCCCGAGTCTACAACATGGGCTTCTCCAGGATATTTCACATCGTAGCTTTGAAACACAAGTTACGATACCTCGACTTGTCTGGAAATCTCTTGGTCAGTGACGACTCGGTACCTGCTCTCGTATTGCTCGAAAACCTGCAATATCTCTCCATATTCGGAACGGGCATCTTGATGCATGGACTCCGCAAACTGGCTGTGGCTGTGAAGGAAGGCGAACGTGTTATGGCCGTCAAGATTCCAAACACGTGTCAGGACTATATCGATGGTGAGCTTACGATCGTCTTGTCCCTCTCATGCTCTGATGACATCGCTAGGCATGGATAAGCAATACCTCTTGTATCCAACACCCCCGCTTATTTCAGATCCTGGCATCATTTGCATGTTATCCAAGACAGCCCTCTCGCGCAATCTCGAGGCCCATGCGGCCATCAATTCAAGCATCGTCTCCACTGGACCACAAGACAAGATGGAGGAGAGGCTCGGGAAAATTCTGGAGGCGAGGAATCATGACCTTGTTGTTCTGGAGATGCTGGTTGGGCAGGACGGAGCCAAGTAGTTTACTTTGCGTGAGGCACTTCGGTATTTGATGTGGGTTTTACTGTTTGAACTTCAAGTTCGCATTGACTGCTACCGAAACTTGATGGAGGACAGTCTGACTTGACTGTCAGTATTTTTGGGATGACGGCGAGTGGTACCTCCATTTGTTGGCCAAACTAGTTGTTTTCCTACCAAAGAGCGTGCGTGGCTCTTTCCATAGGCGCGTTTGTCGAGCATATTTTTGACGACAGTTCGTTGGGGTCCTTGTGAGTCAAAGCTCCTGGTCAATCGCTCACAGCTCAAACGATACTCTGGACAGTAGGCTTCTTCGGTGTTGTATTGAGTACTCATTCGCAAGCTTTCGGGGCCGTGCTTGCGCCAGCATCTTCATCTTGGCTGGTAGGATGAAAGTGATGATATTCGTAGCTTCGAGATCATCATGTCTTGCTCTCCCCATCGGAATGACCTAGTGGCATTTGCCGTTATTCATCTCGACGTTATTACGGTATTTTTTAACGTCTGGTGGTCTAAACCGCAGTTTTTCGGCAGGGAATACTCAGCTTTTGAAGATGTACGAACGTAAAGTGCCGCTAATCGATGACTGCGCAGCCTCCCACCATGATAATCATTTCGTGCCCTGCATGATATCTGCGCCATACTCTGCATATATGCTGCAGATATACCAGTGGACTCCATCGTCAGCGACTCAAAGCAACCATTCCCCTATGGGACAAGGCAGTCAGTCTGAGAAAGGTAAGCACTCGGGCCGGGAAAGAATCCTCTCACAACTCGAACCCTTGCGTTATTGCATTTAGTGTCTGAGACTCCGGTTTCGAAGTCGTACGCTCCTTGAATTCCATTCGCTAGGTTGGAAGCAAGGTGAGACCGCTGGCACGGGAATAAGTGTACGTACAATGGTCAGTGCCACATTGATGTTGATTTTGAGACAGCAGTAGAGGAGCACTCAATTCGTCGAGCCCACTGAAAAGAGTATGCACGTGTAAGAAAGACGACAGTGTCCAGAAAGTCTCTTACCTTTCCATCCCAGTTCATAAGGAGAAGCGGTGTGCGTTCAGAGCAGGTCCAATTATAATCTGTGAACGGTTTCAGTGGCGAGTTGGAATCCTATGGGGTTCAGTCACAAGACAAAGAAGACGTCCGAGTTCTTCGCTAAGGAAGGCCCAATCGGCATGCTAGATGGCGTGTTTCACTCAGGTTGAACGTTGTTTCGACTAATCATTAGTTGAGCAGCTCTGTTTTTGATCTAGATGCGCTCATACGTTTAGAAGTAATGTGGCAGGTTTGCTGCGTGGGGTCGCGAGGTTATAGCCAAGAGATCCCTTCTTCGAAGTGCCAGAACTGAGAGGATGCCACAAGGGGGCCAGAGAATACTGAGGGTGCGTTCGAACGTTTCCGCACCACACTTGTGATTGTGACGTGTGGCGGGAGATGTTCAATTCACTGCTTCAGAATGGAAGCTGGCCGAAAATACCTCCCTCCTAACCGGAGCAATAGACGAGAATTGTATTGATTACCATGTCACCGTCAGGTGTCGATACTTTGATACCTAGCGTCTCCATTTCCACACACGCGATCGCGAACAATTTCGTTTCCGACGGAGCAGCGCATGTTGTGTAGGTTCTCTCTGGCTTGGCAAACTTTGCCAGACTACGTGTGAGTTACAGGACGGCGATATTGGAATACGAACCTGCACTCCCTCGTGCCACACGGGTCGCCACAACTGCACGAGGTTCGAGAAACGTAAGATGGTGTATACATCGGAACGTTCCCGGATCCCCCTAGAGACCCGGCACGGCAACACATCAAATGGCGGTGCCGTAGCTACTAGTACGAGCGTGCTATAGGGAGGCACATGCACCAATAAAAGTTGCCAGGCAAGAGTCGGTCGTGACAAGGCGGTGACGTGAACGCATCAACCAATTGCCTGTTCAATGCCTCAATCCATGACACGCGCTGATAACGGGGAATGCAGAGCGAACGTACGCCATGGGTTGCGTGCATCCAGAACCTACTGCTCCAAGATCCTACCCCCATATCCCTCCACCGTTAATTCTGAATTCGAAATTCGGTTGACCATACAGACTGACCGTGCAGATGGCATGATCGAGGTGATCACGACGGCTGTTACATTGAGCATAGCCAACCCATTTCCGCGGGACGGTGAGTAATCGCTCCTCTGCGGATTGGCCAGCGAAACGAGATAGAACGCCGTGCAAACACGTAATGTAATTGCTCCAAAAATGCGACGGGGTATGAACAACCAGGGAGGATAGCATGAGAAAGGGCTGGCAAGGATAGGAAACATGCGGGCTGTTTGATAGCAACGGCATACGATATGAAGTTGCTGGAAATGAGGGGACGTAATAAGTCTGAATTCACCACAAGCCTGGTGTATCCCTGAACACGACTCGCCGCACGACGGAGGTGAATTACTCCTGATAACGACACGCAGGAGCAATTGTCCACTCAGTAGACACGACGGAGGCATCGAGACAGGATACAAACTTGCTATCGCCACAATGACACAAGTCTTTGCCATCAAGGGAAACAAGTCGACGGCTCTGTTAGTTCCTGAGTCAAGTTGTTGATGTTTTGACAAGTGAATCACTGCGAGAGTGACCTACGATAGTGCGGAAGCTGGCACTGCGGAACTTCAAACATCCTCTCCGAACGACAGTAAACTCTTGGCCTCTCGCTTGGATTTCTTCTTGGGTGCCCTTTTCACCTTATTGACTTCATCTCCACCCTCCTCTCCTTCTATGGCGATGCGTCGTTTGAGCTTATTCGAGCTAGAGCTTGATTTTGCATTTGATGAAAAGGACAGACTGGGTGCAGCTTGTTTCGGCTTAGCAGAATCTTTCGATAGCTGCTCTTTGTTGTCCTGTTTTGTCGACTCGCCGTCAGATACAGGGAGAGGAGGGAGTCCCTGCTCTATTCCACGACTGGATGAGTGCTTGAGAAGGCGACAAGACACGCGACGACGACACCTTTCCGTCTTTCGTTCTCCGCCTCTCTTTCAGTGAGATGTTTCCCAGCTTTCAACACGACTACCTGTGGTTTCTCGTCTCCGTCATCCTCGTCAGCACTTCCAGGGTCGTCACTCGGGCGCTCTGGGATGGCTGGGCGAATGGGGATGGGTGGTCTTCCTGACCCATCATCATAGTATTGTGGTTCGTCGTCGTCTTCAGACGTAATGCCCTTGACTTTGTTTTGAAACTTTTGCAGAAACGTAGGAACATGGGATTGGTATTGAAGCCGAGAAGAAAGCTGGTGTCTTGTAGGTTCCCTTGGAGCCATTCCAATTGTTGGCGATACTGACTACGTGAGAGTGGTTCCAATCCTGACCAAGTTGCCTTTTCTGGGCTCTTTACCACTGTCGAACCGTCAAACTGCGGTGGACTACAGATGTCTCCGTCTCTGGATGCACTGAATCATGACATCCTTATATACATATTTACTGCGCTCGCCATCCCGGAGATCCTCCTCCTGCGTCGGGTGGGTATCATCACCATTCCTTGCCGTGTTTTCGAGATCCTTATTCTTTTATCGTTTCAATAGGTATCTCGACGACTCTATCTCGTATCTGTGCAACACGCTGTTTGGAATACCGCCTGCACGAACGAGATTCTTAGGAATGGTATTCCATTCCCAAAACGTCCCTTGACATCGTTCTCTGCCAAGGACCTCGAACGAGAGACACTGCGCGCCTACGAACTCGGTCTCAACTGGAGATCCCCCACGACAACGCTTCACCATGTCATATCCACCCCCACCAAATTCGGGGCTATAGAAGGCATCAGATTCCTTTCTCGCCATGGGCGTCACTGGATTATCACGACTTCCATCGGCATCTGGTGGACGTTGTGTATCAGGGATTGTGATTCCCTTCAGGTAGTTGCACAGTGGAGCCCCGGAAAAGCGCTGTTCAATGGCATGGCTGTCAACTCGGATGACCACTCGGATGTTGCGATTGCCATTTCCGTCCACTGGATTGGGTCTGTGGTCAAGCATACTCGCATAATTGTTTCGACTGAACTGAGTTGTGTCTAGTTGCACTACTGTTGAGCTCTTATCCATCTCTGATGATAGCGCGGGTGGTATAACAATTCACTCCCGAAGGATACTGGACACGTCCAGCAAACCAGTTGCTCTTAACGGAGATATCATCGCGTTGTGCGACCATGATTCCCAGACGATGATACTAAACTGGAAGACGCAAGAGCAGGCCTTTTTAAGGAGTCCTGACACGTGGCAGGTGATGAGACTGATCCACACCCTACTGGTCATCGTGCACTCAGACATGTGCAGGACAAACCACTGCATGTCGCTTTTACCCGTGGGAGCATCTTTGTCGTGAGGGCTCGTTCCATCTGCATCTTTGACGAACCCCGGATGGCATTGCCGGGTGACAGTCTCAGTGTCGTCCTGCCTCGCATCTTCAAATCGTTTGGTTGGCTCGACGGTGTGGCGCTAGCATTGGGATCATCCGCGCCGTTTTGTCCTGTCAGCTCTTCCCAGTCGCCATTGTCGTTGCTCGTCCGAGACAAGGGAGGCGACCCATGGAGACCCACAGAATTCTTTCAATTCATGACGTTGAACGCTGACTTCAACCGTACTCCCGATCACACCTCCCAGGATATATCTTCTACCAGCCACGAACCACAATCTCTCCCATTCCCATTCAGTCGGATCTCTGACCTCTCCTCTAACTACAGAGGCCCGCTCCGCTGTAGCGACATGGTCCTTGGGTCGTACGGAACAGCGGTTTGGGTACAGCCCTCGGACTGGGCCGCGGGCGGTCTGATCGCCGGCGAAAACTTCGTGGAGCAAGTGGCCACGTTCACCTCGCGGGAGTCGCTCGTTGTCGCCCTCTTTCCCGGTTTATTGAATCAAGGATCGCCGGAAGCGCATATCAAGGTAGTTCTCGAAAGTCATGGGAGCGGCTGGTCATGTTTGGACTATGACGAGGCGCGAGGATTGATCGCTCTGGGATCGGGATCGGGAGAGGTCGCAGTATACCGGCTATGAACGGACGCCATGTAGAACTGTTTGTGGTGTTTTGGTAACGTTCGTCAAGATGCTACTCCTTGTTAGAAGACGAACAGGATTGTTTTTATATCGGTGCCTCGTCTTGTGTCGTGCCCAACTCGAACCATGCTCCTAGTATGTGACCTGCTGGTCTCTTTTATCCCAAGTTTGGGAGCGCTGTCTGATGCAGGATCTCCTCACAGCACATCTACCCTTGACGATTTGATATGGTCGATGTGGTCGACAGATCGTGTCATTGCAACCTGTTAGGATAATCGCTTTACATGGCCGGCGCGATCTCGCAACGCTCGGTAATCGTGTTAACGCTGACACAGGGTCGTCTAACATTCCCATGTGTACATCGTCAATGATCCTGGTTTCCCTTTGCAACCACACGCCGCATCTCGGATGCGTACTGAAAGAAAAGGCTGTAGCCTGTCGGCGTTATCTATGATCGTAACCACCTTCAAGCAGGCGCGTGTTTGTTCATGACGGATTTAGATCTCATCGCTCCTATCACGATGGCAGTCTCGCATCATCGGATTCACAAACGTACGTCCCTCGTGGTCTGTTTCATCATCTCCTACCTAACTGACCCGACGGTGTGCTGGCATGTCTGAATTATTGAGGCGTCGGGTGATATATAGTGATCCCGCCCCTTGATCGCAAAATGGTGGCGTTTTTTTTTTTTGAATCTAGTTTCTATTACGGTACGGTACACGCCAGATCCATGCGTCGTGCGTGTATGTGCTCGTGCTTGCCATTGAGGGTTCTGTCAAACGTTGCTAGGACCCTGGCAGTCGAGGGCACAGATCATGATCACGACGTGTAGACGATGCCGGGCATGTATATGTTCACGATACGCTACCCGAGTGTCATCGGTGTCGTCCACATCGGTATGTTTATCGTCCTCGGTCATATCGGTCATTGCATCGTACTGTATCGGGCCCCCGATTCGTTGCTGGTGACGCTGGGTGCGTTGGATGCTGAGTACAGTGCTCATTGTTCAACGATTCGGATCCTGTGTGTTGCACCGCTGCACACAAAGATCCGGATCCACGTGGTGTAGGTGCGCCCTACCACTAGTGAGCTTACCCCCTTGCACTACTACGTCGCCTCGGGGGCGGTAGTCAGCCCCACTAGTACTTGAAAGGATCCCAATATCGTATCCGCATCCCGTATGTCAGATGAGTTGACATAACCATACATACGACGCCACGCTACGCCACTTGACGCCAGGGAACCCTTGCGGCGCACGGTGATGCCTTGATGTGGACGCGCCGCCAGTCGTGTGATCGGGTATAACAAGTCAAATATGGCAAGTACAGGAAAGTTGATACACGTGTGTGTGGTGACCTGACCTGATCGGTTCCGGGTGACCCTAGGATTACGGCGGCGCGTTGTGAGACCTCCGTCTTGAGATGCGGCATGCGACAAGTGAATACGATATGATACATACGATAGTACTTGACCGTATAGGATAAGTATGGTACGCCGGGTACGGTGCGGGTACGACGTTATGCTGTATGACGTGGATTGCGGGTCGCCGAGGTGGCGATCACACACTACGAGTCGGCGTTGTGGCCCCCCTTTTTTCCATCTTGATCACCCGCGCTCGGATACGTCGCACGCATCATTCCTGTTGATTCGGGGGACGACTCGAAGCTTTAGATCGACGAGCAAGGTACGAGGGTACATGACAATCGAGACCTGCATTCATTGACAATGTGGCCGCATCAACAACCGAATCCCGGCACACAAATCATCATGGAAGGCACCGTGACGGAAATCCGCACCGAGCACGCCGTACAGTGTACAGTGTACGCGCTCGACAAAAAAAAAAGTCCCCGCATTTCACACACACACCAAGGGTCCCCGCTCCTCCCACCAGGCCAACTCACAGCCTTCCAAATGAACCACTAAAATATTTTTTCACACGCACTGATCTCATAAGTGCGCTACGAGGACATTGATTCGGTCCGTGCCGCGCGATCGATAAGTAAGCAGAAGTGAGACGCCCATATCAATGACACGCACCCCAAGTTTAACTTTGTTCTGAGTAAGAAAAGGTTACAAAGAGTCCCCACCCCTCAATAATTACGCCAAATGTGCCAAAACGGTCGGTCACCGCGTGCCACGAGATGTCTCATTTTTCTGTTTTTCCTATCGGAGTTAGATCGGTGTGATCTGATAGCGATTAGCAATTTTAACTTTGGGGAGAGAAAAAAAAAGGAAAGATGAGAAAATATATATAAATAAAAGAAAGCGCGTTTTGCCTCGCGGACGGGACGGATCTAGGACAGGATTCAGAACGTCTCTTTTTCGAGTCTCTAGATGCGTGGCTGGGAACATCTTTACAACCCTATGACCCAAGGGACCGGGACGCGCTCCCTGACCGGCGCCGGCGTTATGTTGGCAAGGCTGTGTAGGAGACCTCCTATGTATCCTTGGCTTTGGTGCATGGGGGGACCGCTGGCGATCAATGAACCAATCAACACGCGTGTATCCATCAAAGGACCGTCGTCGCTGGGTCACAGAAGCCCACGCATAACGTAGTCTATATCGCGCGTGAAATGAAATGGATGGAATGGAATGGAAGGCACGGGAGGCGAGCGCGTACAAGTGGACGTGTTTCTGAGAGCGTATGGTGTGTGGCCGGTGGCCGGTGATTGGTGGACGGTTGGCCCTGAGCGTCTCATTCTCCGCTGTGAATAGCGAGAGGGGGATGGGCGTGTTGTGAGAGGGCGTTCAGAAATTATGTGAGATGCATCGCGGGCAGTGAGGCACGGATTGAGGAGGGATGAAGTCGCCGCGAGGTCACTTGGGTAGGGATGGTGCAACGGAAACGAGAGATGTCATGTGATGAGCCTGCAAGGTTGAGTTAGTTTAACCCGGCCACCTGGTCATGCACCGTGGCAAAGGCAACAAATCGACCGGAGCCAGATGATATTTGCAAAAGAAGCGAGTTCTATATCAAGGGGTCCTAGACAGGCATGCGAGGCTATGAACGCTATTTCAGCGACATCCTGGTTTGCCGTTTCATATACTTGTCACTGATTAACAATCAATACCTGCGATGCGGTGTCAACGACAACAGAATGAGTCATTGATTTGGCCTCGCTCACCGAGAGGCCTAGGTCGGCCTCTGATTGGCTCCAAGAGCACGTTGGCCACGGAGTCCTTGGCACAAACAATGTCCGAATGGTTGGGGCGCTGAGACAGGACTGGAATGCGAATAGGGCTTGCGGCGCGTGGCGGGACGGGTAAGCGGGGAATAAGAATAAGAATACGGTTCTGCATTTTGGTGGTCCCCATAACGTCAGTAAGCACGCTAACAGAGAGCAGCCGACGCAAGAAGCAACGGGTAAGCTAAAGGAGGTCGCCGTTCTGACCCTTCCCCTAAGGCGCCAACCAGTAGACACACAAGGCCGAATAGATCATTCGAGAACCGAGAGGAGACACGCAGTTGGAAGTTGGCCGGTAATGACTGGTGAAAATCAAAAATGAAAGACTAGGCCCACGGCACCGATACGTCTTGAGTACGTCAAATTACGATGTGTACACGAACGATCGCAGCGGCAAATCAAAAGTGACCTTAATGAAGGCAACCTTATTCCCGCGCAAAGACACAGCAAACCTGTGGCCTGCCGCGGAAAATGTAAGGAGAATGAAAGCAGCCTCGAGAAGGGCATCAAGGGAATGAGTCACACGGATCGGATCATGAAAGGGTGGTCGCGTGAGGCATTGAGCGGGATTGAAGACTGGCTGTGGTCGCCGTGAGTGGTAAGTAAGACGTGAAATCAAGGGCGGCTGTTAGAGAGAGCCCAAAACGCCACAGCGGTTTCCCGACTTGTGCGGAGAATCGGGATGATCAGTGCTCGATGGAGAGCTTCGAAGCGGAGACCGCGCGATCTGGAAGCTCTGTTGAGATTGGGATTAGGTTGAGTGACACACCATTGATTGCATTTCACGGTCATAAAATTATGTGCATTAGACTCGCTGGTAGGCGCGGGTGATCGCAGCGCAGGTTTCAAGCTGCGGAGTGGAGCGTTCATGTGAATAGATGTGTGATAAGAGGATGCTCGGTTGTGCGGGCTGGATGACACGTGTTGTTTGCCGCCAAAGGCCGTGGTGTCCACGGGTGTCAAAATGCACATGTGGGCCTGGTCGAGGAACCTGGGACACCCGAGCGTGGAAACGAGCGAAAGTAGAGCGGCGGAATGTGTGAAACGGAGGAGTATGAGGACGGACGAGAGACGAAAGATAATTGGGCAGAGCCAACTCGACTGCGGTATGGCGGTGTGTCCACGAGGGGGGAATCGAACGTGTAGTATCGAGATCCATATAGAGCGTGACACGTGGCAAGGGGGGGAAGCGGTAACACATCGGAGATAAATCTGGCAAGGAAGCGCTTTTTACGGCAATCCGGGGTGCCACGGTATCTCGATTAGGAAATACAAAAAATGATGAAAAAGGAAAGATGGATCGGATTTGGGTGACTTGCTGGTGACTAGGGAGTCAAGTCAACTTGGGGCGCATGCATGCAAGGGCGTGGAGGGCGTGATCCATGATGCTGAGGATTTGGGGTGAGGGTGCGCATGGGGGCCTGGTCTGGGTCTGGTGGGTAGAGGGGAGATGACACGCTACACATCTGAGGCGGACAGCCACGAGAGGGTGGTGGTTGTCCTCTTATACATGGACGGGCGAGTGGGGACACCCATCGCCATACGAGAAGGAGAAGGAGGTACGTCGTCTTCCACGCTTGGTCTAGCGAGGAATTGGGTTGGGTGGGCGTGCTGGATCGGTGAATCGGGGAATCTGACTGTGGCTAGATATGGTGCGTGGGAAGATACATGACGCAGATTTGCATCGTGTCAGCGGGTGCAAGTGAGATCCGTCGCCATCGGGAGATACGGCACGGACGACCCATTCCATTCCAAGGTCATACCGCTCCCCTCCTCCGTCCACTGGCTAAAGTGTGCCCAAACTACTACTGATCGTCGCTGCTTTCTTTTTTTTCTTTTCCATCTCGATATCGTCCCTTGTTTTTTTTTTTCTCTCTTCTGCTCGCTCTCTTCTGACGGTCGTCGAGATCAGGTTCGCGTTGTTGAACCGTTCCATTTCGCTTGGGGGCGCGCGCAGAATCCGGCTTGGCCAGCTGTCGAGGAGATCTAAGTACATCGCAGTGCGCCGTCATCGTCATCGGCGATATCCCATTTCGATTCAACGTTATCATACTAGCTATACCAACTCGGCTCTCCGTCAGAAGAACACGGTCGACACTGCCCCCTTCCGTACAATGGCCTCCTCGCATGCACACCACGCTCATCCACACCGCTATCCCCCACATCCAATCCCCAACTCAAACTCAAATACCCATCCACAGCCCCACGTGCCCAACAGCGACTTTCGTCTTCCTCCGCTCAAGAGCCTCAATTTTCAGTATCGGTCTCCCCAGCAACACGACGCGCCTCCCGCACAAGACCAGCCTCCCTACACTGCTTTCGACGTCACCCAGGACGTCAACGGCGCTGCTCCAGCCCATCCTACAGGCGCCTCCTCTGTACCGACAACCAACGGCGCGTCTTTCTCAGCGTTCGGGTACTCGACACCCACACCAACATCCGCGACACCGGCGCCCGCCTACCTACACCGCCAGCCGTTCGCGTTTCAGGGCCAGACATCGTCTCAGACACAGCAGCAGCACGACCATGACACCTGGCAGCAACAGCACCCACATGGCGCTAACCCATCGACCTCGACTCATCCTCAGACCCCGTCTCAGGTGCACGCCCAAGTTCCCGCGAGTCAGACCTCATCTTTTGCGCGAACGACTCCCCTCGTCCCCACCACCGTCGATCCAGCACCCCCGCGTGTACCATCCGCCTTTCCTGCCCCTCCTCCAAAGCATCGTTCAACTTATCCCCCGCCAACCACGTACACCCCAAACACTTCCCTTTCGTACACCACTTCCTACCACCCTTCTTCCACCTCTCCCTCCGCCTCGTATAATACATCATACAACACTTCTTCTGGATACACGACAAACACAGCTTCTCCCACATTCGCTCCTTCTACTTCCCCATCTTATGCTTCCCCTTCGGCTAATACCACCCCTTCATACCCCACTCACAATGCATATCCAACCCCGACCTCCGCCTATCCGCACCCACCCCCTTCCCCCACTCCAACACCGACTCAACCACCTCAGCCACACCCACACGCACACACACCACCCCATTACGTGCCTCCACCTACTTCTGCTTCCGCCTATGCATTTGATGATACCAGGTCTAGTCCAGCGTATGGGAGCCAGGCACCAGCTCTGCCTGTTCGCGGACATCCCCAAGTCCAGGACACTCGGTACGTAATCCCTCGCGCCGCGTCAACGTGTGCTCACCCTTTGTCCGATTCGCCATTCTCAGCGACTCTCGCGTTCCGATCCCAGATCGCGCTCGGTACCTACATACGCAACCTAAACTTACTGATGCTCGCATAGATTCTCGTTATGAAATGTATCCTCACCCCACTGCCCCTACATCCGTGCCTGCGTCCGCAGCTGTCGACGCAAGGCACTCCCAGTCCCACTCTCAGCACGAGGCTCGTTCTGCATATCCTCATCAAGGGGACTCTTCGCGACCTGGGACATCTTATGCCCAAGGACAGCCTCCTGCGCAGGTCCCACCCCAAACCCAGTCCGAGGTAGCCCGTCCTTACCCTCCAGAGTCACGTACGACCGCATATACTCAGGATAATACAAAGTACACCTACCCTCAGTCGCATGCCCCGGAGCCTTCGACACGTGCAGCAGCTGGGTACGCTCAGGATGCTCCCACTCGGCTCGGCCATCCTCCAGGGGGCCCGACGCGTCCTCCACACACACACGACTCGCGCCCTGCTTACTCCCACGGGCAAGAATCTCATACGACTAATAAAAGAACACCTCCATATGTCCCAGAACCGAGGCAATCAACTGGTTACGTGTCCACTCAGGACACGAGGCATGGTTACGCTGCTTCTGAAGCGTCTGCTTTGCAATCCTCCTATGTACAAGCGGAACAAAGGCATGGTCCACCTGCACCTCCTCAGTACGTTCCAAGCAATGCCGATCAGCGGTCCTCGTTTGGCGATTCACGTTCCGCTGGTGCGTATCCCGGCAACAGCGAGCCATCGCGGAGTGGGTACCCTGCAGCTGATTCTGTGTCTGCCCCAGCAATCGTTCCCTTGACACGTCCTCCGCCGCCTGCGTCACAGCATCACCTCGCACGACAGAGTGGACAACCGCACGGCTATTCACCGACATTGTCATCGTATCCGCAGCATACAACGTCAAACTACAACGGTTCTCCAGCATCCGCGCCAAGTACTGTCCCATCACAGCCGCAATCCTATATCTCGCCACCACAACCTGCCCCTCATCCATCTCACTCGAGTCATTTATCTCATCCATCCCCTGGCCACCCGCCTGCCCAAACCGTCCACTCCGCACATCCAGCGCAGACTCGAACGCAACCATCACACACACTTTCTCATTCGCAAGCACAACAACAGATGCACCATCCCGAGGCCTCTCGTCCTACGTTTGTTTCTCCGGCGGATACCATGCATGCTCGGGAGACGAGGTTCCCAATGAGTACCATATCCGAAGAGGAGCGCGAACGTCAACGAGAGCGTGAAAGAGAGAGAGAAAGTGAACGTGAAAAGGAGCGCGAGCGAGAAAGGGAACTTGAACGGGAGCAGGAGCGGGAGAAACAGCGGGAACGCGAGCGAGAGAGTCAAAGAGAGCGGGAAAAAGAACGTGAGCGACTAGCGGAGCTGAGGGAGAAAGAGCTGAGGGAGAGAGAACGCGATCGAGAGAGGGAAGGCATTATGCACGAGGTGTTGAAGCACTGTACGGCGTTGTACAATTTTGCGACCCACTATGGTGAGTGGGCATTCTTCCACTGCCCTGGTTTATTGACCATTTTCCCGACTATGTGCCACTGACTCGTATGGTATATGCAGCTCAACTGCAGTCATCGACGCCTCTTGTACAACCATCTGCGGAGGAGCTCGCGGAGATGACTCACCGTGCACAAGAAGTTGTTCGCCTTCTCGAATCCTTACGATCACCCTCTTCAGGCAAGTTGGCAAATGCATCTGCATCGTCGTCGCTATCCACTCTAGCTCCTGCCTCCGCATCCCATCCGTCCATCACAACACCGGCATTCGGTGATAGAATGAATTCTCATGCCGCATTAAATGCAAGTGGTCCTTTGAGTGGAGCACCGATCGATCTCGACACGCGTGCCCCCAAGCGTCCCTGGGAAGAGACGCAGACCTCCAGTACCCTCCCTCATGTCTCTCAACTTCATCTCTCGAACTCACCCGCTGGTACAGGTCAAGGAGGCGGACAAACAGCAGCGGAACGCAGTGCTGCCGAGAAAGATATGGAAATTATTCGAACCAAGCGCGCGCTCACGACAAGTTTGGCAGCCGCAGCCGCAGCCGCCGGTGGCACTGGCTCTGTGGCAGGGGCTGTTGGCGGTGCGGTTGGTGCTGGCAAGAGCAAGTACCGGAAGAGAAGTGTAAGCTTTTTTTGTGTTTCCATGGATCCGAGGGCAATGCTGAGTGGACTTGCAACGCCAGCGCGCGATACCGCCTGGAAAGTGTCACTCGTGTAACATTAGAGAGACGCCAGAGTGGCGGCGGGGTCCGGATGGTGCCCGGACCTTGTGCAATGCCTGTGGTCTCCGTGCGTGTCCCATGCCACGTGACCGCCGGTAATTAACTTGGACCCCTCTTCTACAGATTATGCAAAGCTCGTGCGCAAACGCGACAAAGCGCTTGCTGCAGAAGGCGGATCCGGGACAGTGATGCGCATAGATATGGAAATGCTCCGTGCCTCTGCCCGCGCTGCAGAGAACGAAAAGGCTGCCCGCGCTGCTGCAAACGGAACCAATACCGCTGGGTGTGCTGGAAGCGGGTCGAACGGTGACGAAGATATGGACAAGATGAGCGTACACACGGGTTCCTTTCAGATCTTGCCCATGAACATGAACATGGACAGCGAGTCGGGACCCGGACAAGGACAACAAGGGACTTCAAAGACCCACACCCACGCTCAATCACAACCACCACAAGCCCAGCCTTCGCATCCTTCGGCGACGCAGCTCCATCCGTCTGCGGGTTCCTCGGGAACGCCCCTTCTCCATTCACACGGGGTAGGGTCTACACAGGGGCACCCGTTGCCGCCCCCGCATGCGCACGGTCCGCCCTCGCAAGGCAACGCGCATTATTCTCACTCTTCGAGTCAGGCGCGCACGCATGGTGGACCACCCCCACCGCCGTGGGTTAGCAAGACGTACCCACAAGAGATGCAGCATCCCCAACAGTCGTTTATCCGGACGTCACACTCGGTGTCGAGTGGGGCGTCACCACCTCGATGACCATGTGCGCGCGTTGGGTGTTTTGTTCGGAACCAAGCCAGAGGTGCGAGATGCGAAAAAAAGACCGTTGAGATGTTTTGGTCAATCATGTTTAGGAATCACATTTTGTTGCGGACGTTGCTCCATTCCGTGTTTCATGCTTCATGCTTCATGTTTCGCTTTTTTTTTGCTCTTGGCTCTGCTCATTGGTGCTTTCTTACAAACATCGTTTTTGTACTGCGATGCATGCCATGCGATTCCCTCACGTTTTTACTTGAAGATGATGTACGATTTGTAGATACAACCTCTGACGCTCCATATTTTTTGTCTTATCTCGTCGTGACAACTCGTTTTTGGAGGCGAGCGCTCGATGATTTATTTCTTCTTTCTCTATTTGCATGTACGTTCGAGTTACATGTTGAACCGTTGTGTTGGGCATCCGTGCACTTGTATTTCAACAACCCTTCTTGGTGCTTTATTCGTTCAGGTCTTCCGCGTATACCAGCTCGTTTCTTTACTCTAATCTTCCACCTTTTTTTTTCCGTATAGTACAGATATAGACTTGTGTTGTGACACCTGTCGACGGTGACAGGCGCGGCTGTCGTTCGTCCGAGGACATGCTCGTCATGCGCATTAATCAGACACATAGTAATCGTATTAGTGGGGGGGAGGAAGAAGACAAGAAAAGGAAACACGAAAACTGTTCCCGTCCTGCTGCCAGCGAGACATTTGTCCGCGTGACCCTACTTGGATTCGATCCAGGGTATCGATCCATGTGCAAATTACATATATAATCCAGGTTGCACGATTCATCAATTCGTCATCCATGATAGTATATGCGTGCGCGCGCACACGGCGGTGCATCCTCGTCATCGATCAGCGCTCAGCGCCCGCCTTGACTCGAGTTCTAGATTATCCATCCATCTCCATCTCCATCATGATCAGACTCATCTGGATCATCCATGATTCGGGTTATCGCCGACTGATACGCCACCCGAGGAATCCGTGTTGATCGTCGAGGACGAGTCTAGCGTGCGCCGTGGTGCCCGCGTGACTCGCTTGGCATGCAGTCAAAATCGAATGCGAGACTAATATCGCCTGTGTACAGAGAACAAGCGACGCCTGTATCGCGTTCGTCCCGGAGCGGGGACTATCATCATGTATCATGATCACGCGTTTTCGTTCATGTTCACCAAGTGGATCGCGTCCGTCCCATGGTTCAGAGGGGTTTGCGCTTTTGGAACTGACCGTTGCAGCGTTGTCTTTCCTGTTATCCGTTCCTTGGTTTGTATACCGGCGGGTATTACTACACATTACAGTTATCGTCCGACATCCCAATCCCGCAGGGTACAGGGGTACATGTAAAAAACCAGAACGCCCCAGATGGGGATACGCGCGATAACCGATGACGACGTGACCGGGGGTGCAAAAAAACAGAGCGGTGCCGGTGCGTCGCGATTTTTCGAAATACCGTGCGTTTGGAAAGAACCTTGCCAGTTCGGGACCGCCGTCAAAGCCTGTGTCAATGATAAACCGATGCCGATGATCTAGGCCCAAATGATGAAAAGAACGGGGCTCAACACAACACAAATTGAAAAGGAGTGAAGAAGAGGTCACTTGACGCTGCAGTGGCGAAATTTGGGTTTGAAACTTGGATACGGGTTGAACGTGAACCTGGGCGAGGGGCAACTACAGTGTGAAGAAATGGGTAGCCACGGTGTTCCTGGACAGGAGTGGTTCCGACTCGGATGGTAATGAAACTGATGGCATGCGAGCAACGAGCAACGAAACGTGAAAAAAAAAAAGGTCGGACACTGTGTGGCTGGTCGGTTCGATCCATGTCCAGGATGCGGATGTTGATGGGTCCACTTGGCTCGGCCGAGTAGCATATCCATACAAAGCCATACAGCTGTAAAAGGGACGCTCGTAAGACGACTGAGAGGACCATAATGCGGGCTGTGCAACGAAGAAGAGAAGCAAAAGCATTTGCAAAGACGTTGCTACTAGTGGACGTCGCGGTTGACGTGGCTAGATCACTCGATACGCCACCCGTTGCCTCGGTCTTATCATCATCATAGTCACCGTGACATGGGTACGAACACGAGGGGGTTCGTGATGCATGTGTCTGCCCGTCAAGGTGCAGTCGGGCCCGGTGGTGTCACCTCAGTTGAAAGGGTAACACTCTACTGCCGCGGATGGATGGAGCGACGACGAAACGCCACGAATAGAATGGAACGATTCGGATGCTCCGGCGCCACAATGCTAGTGTGATAAGGCGAACTAGCGTGAACCCCTCGGGCTGGGCAGAGATGTTATTAATAATAGTCCTACGTGGAAGGTGACCTGGGAACATGACTGACTTGGATCCGGTCAACCCAATCTAGTGGCACCCCTTCGCGTTGGTCTGGCGACCGGTAGTGATGTGACTGTGCTATGATTGGGACTACCAACCTTCGATCGATAAATCCGCGTGGATCCATGCCAACGTTGGCCGAGGCCACCGTCTTTCCCGTTTCAAGCACAAATCTTACCACGCCCGAGGCCCGCCAAGCGGGTCCTTGAGTGTTCCCGACTGAAAACAAGTCAACAGTCAATTTACTTATATGTGACACGAGTCTTTGGACTATGAACAACCTTACTGCGATGTTTCAAGATCTAGTGGTTGCTTCTCCAACCCGAAATGAGTAAGTATATGGTCCGTTCTCTGCCCACTGTCTTCGCACCTTGGCTTCGCACGTCCTCAAACTAGATCCTATATTTGCACCGACGGCGATGGAGCTGCTATCATCAAGATGCTGTACTGGGAATATACAGGTACGAGAACACGAGAACACGAGAACACAAGACCTTTCATTCACCCATGTTCCTGGATGCATTCGAAACCATCTCTGAATCCCCAGGTCTCATTCATATGTCCAAACACAGACTATCATTAGATGTACTGTAATAAGAAATGGGATTTTCAGATATGTCACTGGCACAGGAAACACACTTCAGCGGTAAACGTACTCGAGTGTGGCCGTAGCGAACGAATCTAGTTTGCACTCAAATTCGAAAGTCTATCCACATCTTCACCTTGCGAGATTTGCGACAACTCGCTTGGTGATGGGCGTTAAAGCTTATCGAAGGCTATGCGTTTCAGTGACTTGATTGCAATATGGTTCCGGACGTTCTCAGGTCATGTAAAACAACAGTCCAGCCGATCTTGACATGGTGATCGTGATGACTCACCTTGACATATTTTTCACCACGCCCTATCCGCACATGGTACTGCAATCGACGTGTGTCAATATAGCGATCGGTTTCGAGTTGACAACGGCACTGGGTTTGTTAGCCATTGAGTTTGGTTACGATTGACTACATATCGGAAATTACTTCCGTGCCCCCAGAAATTAAAAAAATGTCACTATGAAACAATACCTGATGCTCGTGTTCAGACTGTTTTCCAGGATATACGCTCGAGATGCAAGCTCGGTCTGAAAGAACCCAAGGAGGTCAACCAATCAGCGATGGGAATTCTGCATCGGCAGGTATTTGGCTGTCTCAGTTGATTGGTGGCACTATCGTGAGATGTCTTTAGAAGTTTGGAAGCGTGTTGAAATGGTTATCTCGCACCAATACACATGGTCTAGAGCTGCGCACCTGTCACGCCTGCTATCTAATCTTGCTGAATGACGGAGATGATGCAAATACCATCCAGAGATGCGTCTGGATCCCCCACTTTTGGGTGACAGGTTCGGAGTGGAGGGTGCTACAGAGTCGTCCAGACTACTGAATTCGGATATGCAAGTATTCGAAGCGATGCAAGACCTGGGAGAAAACCGAAAGGCCTGTAAAAGAAGTGTAGTCCGAGATGAAGTTGCTGCCAAGTTAGCCTGCTTACGAAAGCACAGGCGAACCAAGTTCAACCAAACCTCTTTGAGAACTAGACCCGGCATTAGGGATGCATAGAAGCTATGTTCGTGCAGCACAATCTATTTCTTCAAAGTCTCTGAACCTCCACCAAGCGAGTGCGACTATATACCCACCCATCCCGTATGTTTTATTCCCTTTAGTCCAATCATCGACGCAGTCTGGTATTTACGTCGACATATTTCAGATTGTATCGCAGATTGTTGAGAGCACACAGGAGACTCCCGATCGAGATGCGTTCACTTGGAGATGGGTATGTCAAGGGAGGTAAGTGCTATCACGATACGATCTTGTTGATCATCGCTTTTGCTCAAGATTTCCTACATCAGAGTTCCGCCGTCACCGGGAGGTCACAAATCCTGTCCATGTAATGGGTTTCCTAACACAGTGGAAGAGGTACCTGGACGAACTACCCCATGACCCGAGTGTCAAGAACTTCAAGAAGTTGGATCCTACCGTGGTCGACAAGGTCGGGCTTCGTATATAGTTGACAGTGGTGACAACTCATTTGCTTTGGCACGTCGTCCATCAGATGTCTGCGGAGCAGCTTGGACAATTATACGAGCTTATGCATGTGTCGAAGGGTGTTTGGAAGCCCGTCAACGAGGATGGATGTGACCCAGAACATGGCGAATCGTGATGCGGCTATTCACACGGTCTCATATACACTTGGTCTAGCTACGGAAACCCAAGAAAGATCCAATGCGGATAATACATAGTCCGGCATTATACATGGAGAACCACATGAGCACTCCCAAGGTTGACGGTCTGTGGTTGCGAATCGTATTCTCGGCCCGCTGGATTGGATCCCACGAGCCAAATTTATCTGACCCATCACAGAGCAATATAAAGCGTCGTAAAGTTCAAGACTCACTGCATCAGTCAGCATGTCTCAGCTAGCGGTCAGTCGATAGTGCCTCATTTCCCCACCCCGGCGAGGTCACTTAATCAATAGACAGTCTGTCCCGTCCAACAATCCGCCTTATTCAGATCTCCCCCCTATCATCACCAAGCTGTTTGAAGCCAAGGCGCGCAAAGGTACAACAGTCGTTGGTCAACCCACGCTCCCACATTGAACACTGTTCAGGTTTGAGCTTCGAGAAATTGGCGCAGGCTATTGGGAAGGATGAAATCTGGGTGGCTGCGGCTTTTTACGGCCAGGTGCGCCTTCGTGCATACTTCGCTCCAGATCGGCGTAAATGTCAGGTCGTTGCCCTTGTTCGTTTCAGGCAAAAATGGGCCCAGAAGATATCGAGGCCCTCGCACGTGTCCTAGACGTCCCTCTCGCTTCTATTCAGAACGAGTTGGGTCCTCATTGGTGGCCCAACCGTGGTCTGGGATCTGTTCCCCCGACTGATCCTGTTATCTACCGCTTGTTTGAGGTGAGAATAACTTTCCAAGCAAGATGGCGCCGAGGTTGATCTCTGTACGATGTGTGTAGGGTGTTTTGGTTTACGGTCATGCCATCAAGGTATGTGATAGGCTTCAACTCTTTTCGACTTTCAAACTCATGCACGGCATGAAACCAGGCTGTCATCCACGAAAAGGTACTCGCGATGATGTATTCCCCAATGCATATGTACGTATAAACTAATACCATACCCGCAGTTTGGAGACGGTATCATGTCCATGATCGACTGCAAAATCAATGTGACAAAGAAACCCGACCCAAAGGGCGATCGTGTGGTTCTTACATTCGAGTGAGCTACTGAGTTACTCTATAGCCACTCTTCTGACGGCCATCTTCACCAACAGCGGAAAGTTCTTGCCCTATGCCAAGTGGTAAATCGATTGTCTCATGTAATCTTCAACGTATATCAGCCACCAAATGTGTGCAATGTATATCATTTCTATTCGGACCGATCGTCAGAGTCCGCGTGCGTGTGAGAAGCCAGATTTCAATTTGAGCTGGGCACGCATGTCATACAAGTGGATCAAGGTCAGTTTCCGCTCCTTCAACCTCTCATTCTCCCACCCCACGTATCATCATGTCGATTTCATTATCCGAGGAAGGCTCTTGGATGGCGGGCCACCATGCCACCTCGTATGGTTTAGAGTCGACCGAGTCCCTCCTCTTTCCCCTGCCGTCGGATGCCTCGGACGTCCAGACGGAAAGCACACCACCCACTTCTCCAACACTGTCCGAGGGCGAGGGGAAGATGCGTACCCCAAAAGACTTCCTGGACGCATTTCGCCGACTCGGACAGGTCTCCACGTCGGCGAAGGATAACTCGGATGCAACGCCCACCCGACCTCCCAAGCAGCTTCACCACCGCACAAACTCCCAGTTCATCGCCAACGACGAGGCAGGCTACGAGGCTGACGGCGACGGCAACGGTGAGGGGGATACAGATGGCGACGGGGATGAAGGTGCCCGTCCACGTCCAGGTGCTAGTGCTGGCATTACCACAACGACGCGACCCATCCGTCGTCCTACGTTCCTCCGCATCGACACCCGACAACACCGACGCGTCGCGAGCATGCTCGCGATCAGACCCAGTTACACTTTCGGAGACATGGACGTCCCGCGACCGCCGCGCGCCACTGGCAAGCTTGGAGCGCTGCCATCCATCCGTCTATTGAAACCGACCACGACCGCCTCGAGCGTTGCTGGCAGCGATGGTGGCGGCGTCGCGGTAGGGGAGTGCTACGAGCTAAGACGACGACCGAGAGCAGAGCCGGTTGGTTTGGGGATTGGATTTCCCGAGAACCATCCCCTCCGAAGTCGAGCATTTTCCATGCCCGTACCCCATTCAGCGTCTCCAATCTTTGATTCAGACGAACCGGAAGTGGAGGAGGAGAAACATGACAAGGCGAGAGGGGTCACATGGGAAGCGGCACGGCGGTCCAAGTGGCTCCCCGCGCGCTTGCCATCCACTGGCAGGCCGTCGATGCAGATGCACAAGGAAAAGACAAGGGCGACGCAGGGTGGCGTGTACGAGCCGAGTCCGGTTCGGATAGCAAAGTTGCGGCCGACGTTTTTGGAGGTGTCACCTTCCCCGATCGAGTGTTTGCCAAGGAGCGGCTCAAGTCGGATCTGTCTTGATGTTGGATGTTGTTCAGTCCGTGTTTCGATGCCGAAGCAAGTATTGTAGGTGGTACCATGGACGCTTCATCTGTTGAATCGAATCTGTCAAGCTCACATTTGTACATGTCTTGTTCCGTTCGTAGCTCTACAAAATGTCACATACACGCAAGATATCATTTTACTACCTGACGATTTCTTACAAAGAAAACATACAAAAACATTGGATAGCAGCATGGAATCACGCAACCTCGATGGGCAGGCCCATCGCCACCCTGCTGATGGGTTCCTTGACGTCCACGTCCGTCCCAAGACCAACGAACATCTTATCCTCTGTGACCTTGGCAAAGTCGGGTGGGTTCTGTCCCACAAGGAACGTCTGAGCCTGCTTGACGATGTACTCCGAGTTTTGGGGCGTCTTGGGGACAGCGCCGATGTACATCACTGTGCGAGACCCGTTGTATGAGCGCCTTCGCCTTGAAAGCATATATGTGAAAGGGATCCGAGATCTTACCTGCAGAATCGGTGGATCCGGTGTGTTCCGTCTCGACGGAATGAACCACGTCCTGCAAAAAGTGCGATGAATATACAGTCAAGAACGACAAGAACATCAGGTAGGGTTCTTACGCAGTGCCAAAAGACCATGTCGCCAGGGTAGACTTGGGGGACCGAGGTCATGGTCTCTTGGAGTCTGAGATGCGGATGTTGCTTGCGTGTCGGCATAGGACCTTTGTACCCACGGTCCACAGGGAAGATACCCGGAAAGTCCGGAGTCGAGATATCTGACATCAAACGTTCAACCTGTGATCGCCATAAGCGCAAAAAAAACCAAACGCACTAAACTTCCAGTTCTTAGGGTCGAGTATGTCGGGGGAATCTTCAAGCACGGTTGGGCGGAAGAACGGACGAAGAATCACATAAGCGTTGGATAGCTGAACGTCCGGGAAAACACGAAGGGTTCCTTGTGTTGGTCCTGTCTCACTAAGAAACCGATCATCGGATTGGTGAGGAATACGCAACCAAAGCAGTCGACCCCGACGAACCTCATGGCCAGCCATCCCTGGAAGCTCCTGAACACACTCGCTTGACCTGGTCGTCCGTATAACGAAATGCGTGCGTTGAGTCGGTTTTCGAGCTCATAAGGATCGTGCTGGCGCCAGTTGCCTGTGAGAATGTCTTCGTAGCAACGACGGAAGGCTTCGTCCTCCCATCGCTCGATCGAACCACCTAGAGACAGTCAGTGTCGACCATGAACGGGTTGAGGTGACATACGTACTATCAATGTGGGGTGGGAAATTATCCCAATGACCGCCGGGGTGGCGAATACGAAAACGATCCGCATATGTCAAAGGAACGGAGAGATCGACACCCTCGAGCGTCTTCCCAGACTTGACAGAGTACAAGTTGTTGAGCCAAGCAGAGGCTTTCAAGACGTTGGGGTGAGCACGGGCTTGCACCTGTGAGCGTGTCCAGCTGAAACACCGTTGAGTAAGAAACGTATTGATAACTAGTAAAAGAATTGACTAGAGGTGGAAAAATTGTTTGTCCTGATTGGGGATGCCTGTCCAAAGAAAGGATAAAAAAATGTCACGAAACGGATCGGTTAACGTGGTGCAGACCTTCCGCATGAGGGTTAGCTTTGACGAATTCCTCGAGCTCCGTCTTCCAGCCAGCGGCCGTCTTGGTATCAACAACATCACGAATGACGACCGAGCCTTTGCGTTTGATCACGCTAATCTCTTCAGGGGTCAACTTATCTAAGTCTGCAAAGTTGACTTGGGGAACGAACTATAGAACGAGGCCATCAGCCAGGAGTCATGGAATTTAGCTGGACAACGCTCACGTCAGGACCAGCCTTGGCGATCTCCGCAGTGCGTGTGGCTAGCTCGCCAAGGAGGTCATTCCAAGACGCTGTGAGGCGTTCTTGTGTTGTCTCCGAAACAATCTTGCGTTTCAAGTCGAGAAAACGGGGGGGCCATTCGGACCAATTCGCCATGATGGGTTTGTGCAGTCAGCTCTCACAGGAAGAATAAGGTCTTTCCACTCAGCAACCTGTTCTTATACCCCGCATGGTCGCTAGTCTCAGGGTCATACGACCTCTCGCCGATATTACGCCGAGGGTTCGCCGGTGAAACAGCGCTGGCAGCTGATGTCTGTCGCGAAATTTGCCACGGTGAGAACACCGTAAGAATCCCGATGGAAACTAGCTAGGCACATGGGACCCACTGACTGATTGAGCTGCTGCGATAAATCTGCCGCTACCAGATCAAATACTTACCCTTGAGATGAACGTGAACCAGGTAGAAAATTGCAAGATAAACTGTGATTGGTCCGGAAGCAAATTACGAAACAAGTCAGCAGGTACGATAGGTTTCAGATGTTCAAGAGATTGAAATGGTAAAAAGAAAGTAAGAAGGGACGAAAGTCGTCATGGTAGATGGCGCGTTATTGTTCTGCTGCTTCCTCCTCCTCCTCCTCTTCTTCTTCCTCGACACTCGCTTCTTGATACTGCGAAAGTTATATGAGCAGATCACGGTATCCAGAAGTAGAATAACTCACCTGCTGATATTCTGCACTGCACAGTGATAAGAAAATTAGTTGTTTAATGACACAAATCACGAGATCATCTCCTACATCAAGTCATTAGTGTTACTCTCCGCTTCGGAGAACTCCATGATATCCATTCCTTCCCCGGTGTACCAGTGGAGGAATGCCCGACGTTTGAACATCAAAGCGAACTAAAGGCGGACGGGTCAATAATTAGGTATCTGATCATTAGGGAATACAGTGACCTGCGTGAGGTTGCGCTTGAACAATTCCTGGATGCACGTCGAGTTCGCAAGTGCTACGCCGGCCTATGGTGCTTGAGACACATCATCTACAGTGTTCGAGGCCAAACAAACCTGTGGTTGCCCGACTGGGGGCACCGAGCACAACGACACGGAAACATTATCAGGTATCCACCTTATTCAAGTTGATCAGGGGGTGGCAATCTTTGAAACACTCTTACTCACTCTACGAAAAGGTTGGAGTTCTTGCGTTGAAGTTGCGCAACGGAAGTCTAACACAGGATTGAGCAAACGATAACAGAGAAATATAGTTCCCTACTTCTGCCTAATGAAAAGTAGATGTCAGTCGGATTTCGGGAACTGAGGTTATCCACGTACATCGTTTGAAGACACTTTTCCTCGGAATATACATGCGGCGGTGAGATATCGTCTGGAGAAGCGTTGACGTACTCAAGCAAAAGGAAATAATCCGACCCTTACCCAAAGCGCGGATCGCATGCGACCAGTAAATTTCGGCGATCGAAAAGCCTAACAAGATTAGAAAATTGACTGAGTTGCATATCATAGGCTTACGATGAGGTCAGCTCGGAAACAGAGAGCTTCTGGAACGCCTTATCCTTCGGATCATAGAATGGTGCAAAGCTGGGCATCAAGAAGTGGAGCTAGAGAACATAGTCAAAATCAGGAAGGACAATTTACTCTTAGAAACCTACTCGAGGGAACGGGATCAAGTTCATTCCAAGTTTCCGCATATCACTGGCAACGATATTGACTTTCCTGGAATCAAGAACGATGGGGAACCTACCCATTCAACTGTCCGGGGAACCGGAGACTTGTACTAACACCGCACATGACTTTCGAAATGAGCTGTATGGATTATCAAATCAACGGTGGGTTATCATCAGAGGTGAGGCAACTTACTTGATTGAGGTCATCGAAACTCGGATTCTTGATCTTGAGTGTTCGACCGGCAATGTCGTACCTGTCAGTGCTCGGTAGCCTGAAGAAGTGGGATGAATTAATTATACATACAGTGCCTCGTTATCAATGCATATCGTCAGGTCGCAATTGTCGACAAGTTGATGGATAGAGAGTAGAGCGTTGTATGGCTACACGCCGGTTAGCAATCTAATATATCGAAGAATGTAAAAAAGAAAACTGACTTCAACGACTGTTTCTGACACCTGGTGCTGGTTGTTAGTTAGGTCCTTACCACGCAGCTGATAGACTGACGTTCGGTGAAGGTAGAATTGAGAAAGTTTGAAGCATCCGGTCAGGGTATTCCTGCGAGCCATCAGGTCAAGTTATCGCGAAGAAGTGCATTGCTTGCCTCGCGTAACTTGGATAAGAGCAAAGAACCAAGACCAGCACCAGTGCCTCCGCCTAGAGAATGAATGATTTGAAAGCCTTGAAGGGCTTCACATGCCTCCGTCTGTCTTCTTACGATCTCAAGGATGGAATCAATAAGCTCGGCACCTGAATATAGTTGCAGTTGAAGCTTGCGATTGAACGTATTCTCGCCATACCTTCAGTGTAGTCTACCTCCGAAAGGAATAAGCATTGGCGACAACCCAGCATCAAAACAGTGTCGTAACTCACATCCCTTTGCCCAGTTGTTACCAGCCCCTGATTCACCAGTGAAGAATGTATCCGGCCGGAAAAGGCTTCCAAGCGACCCTGATCTTAACTGTTGTAAACGTGAGCCTCAGTTGCCTTTGACTGCATCGTGATGACTGACGTGGTTGCACACTCCAGACTCCAGATCGACCTGAACGCTCCTTGGTACGTACTTGGTCGGGCCATTGGATTCGACAGGCGTAAAATACACCCCGGCCTAAAGGAGCGATGAACTCAGGTTTTCAAATTCAAAAAAGCACTGACACGCTCAATTTGCAAAGGATCTTTGCCCACATACATCTGGGAGCATAAAGGTTCCGCGTTGAAACACCGACTAGATCATTATCCGAAGGAAAGCGTGACATGTGAGCAAGAACATACCCCTGAGTCATCTAGCCCATGTTCGGCGAGGAGCATCTTCCAAAACCTCTCTCCAACTTGATTTCCGGCCTGCAGTTTTTTCGTCAAGCATTAGGGTGCCCAACTCGAGCTTGAATTCAGTTACCTGACCAGCCTGTCAAAGGAAACAAGGACAAGGTCAGCGACCAGAAGGAAGGACGAGACAAATTATTTTACCTGAATGTTAATAATTTCTCTGGACATGGCTGAAGGGAAGCAAGGATCGATGCTGGGTTTCGCCAACCCTCTTCAAGTTGAACCCCGCGGCAGGAGCGATGCCGAGATAAATCACCCCGGTTCGGAAGCACCCGCTCTATTGGGCACGTGACCGCGTCCCATTGCACTCCATTCTACACCTGCAATGCGCTTCAGAGCAACGGTAGAAAATATCCCAATATTCTTTCGTATGTTCTTTGGTTCCCAAGGTTCCTTGTTATTCAGTTGAATTGGGCCAGGCATTATACAGGCAATCGAGAAGCTACAAAAGAAATGCATCATCAAATTTACCGAGAACGAGATGCACATCATCTGCAACGATGACGCCAACGAAGGCGGTATCCAAGTCTGGTCGTGAGTCCCTCTCACATAAAAACTAACTCCACTGCTTCACCCTCGGAACAGCGTAGTCAAGGTCGAGTCGTTATTTACCAACTACCGAATACAATCCAATGCGGAAAATAAAATCACGGTGTCGCTCTCAACGGAGGCACTTCTTTCCGCCCTCCGGTCCTCATCCTCTTCAGCATCTTCTTCTTCTGTAGCAGCTTCTATTCTGCCCACGCACGATGCTGACGAGCTTGTCATGAAACTGGCCAAGAAGAACGACCAAGCAGTCCTTAGCTTCGAAATGTTGGGCGTATCGCGTTCAGGTCGAAAGGTACGCGTGGCGCACGATGTCCGAATCGACGTCATGCGTCCTTCCGAGGTGGACAAGCTTCGCGAGCCCCTGTGTCCTGAGCCAGATGTATGCTTCCTCAACTTCAGACTTGAGACGAAGCAATTGAAGACACAACGGACCAGGTCACCATTTTATTTCCCCAATTGCAGAAGATGCGCACTATTGTCGAGAAACTCCGACCTCTGTCGGATATATTGGCTCTTAGGGCCAACAACAGCGGGAAACTCCAAATCGCAATTAGTACTGATACTGTTCAACTTGAGACACAGTGGTTGGGATGCACGAACCCTTCGATGAGTACGTGGTTACCCTCTTACCCCAAGATCGCACACGACTAAATCCGCGGTCTATGGTATTTTAGGACAAGCTCCCGACGATGAGAACGCACCCGAACCTGATGTTGCGGAAAATCCTGACCCAGAAAAACTATTTTCTGTGCATGTGTCTATTCGTAGTTTCATCAAATTTCTCAACAGCCATGTCGTCTCGACTTCGACTATCGCATGTGCGTGGTCTCTTCGCTACACCTGTTTGTTGGTTTCCTACCGCTGTTAACCCAGGCGTTTGTCAAAACCATTGCGCAATTCTCTACGTGTACATTGGAGATGTGGCAGATGCGGGAGGTGTCCTCACGTTCTACATTCCAACCGTCATCGATGATGTTTGAGGGACGGACCTTCCATGCCCGCGTCTGGAATAGGCTATTCCTTGTTGCGAATCATTGCCATGCAGCAGAGATAGTTAGAACTGGCACCCATTCGTTGCCCACGGTCGGAGCTTCCGTTCCCGAGGTTCCTCCGTGTGAGAAGAAGAGAGAGAACAGACAGAAGTCCGCAAGGCCCAGAGAAAAACGCAAGGCGTTCGAGGCTCGTACTGCGAAAAAGAGTATATCGAACCTTCTACGCAGCATGGGGAGATATTTTTCTCCACACCATCCATTGTGGGTATTAGGAATACAGGAATACAATTCGACACATCTATCGACAATATACAATTTACACATTGGGAACTCATGTCCGGAACAGCTGCGCTGACCATGAAACTCATTTGCTCCATTTGAGCACCCAACCTTCTCAAACCCAAGCCTCCGAACAGACTTTGTCGGGTCGCCTGCTATTCCTACCACGGCAATCGATTTTGCCGCAATCCTGGCAAACATTAAGACAGAATGAACGTCCGCCTTTCCCCTTGCAATCTTGCGAACCACACTTGCAGCAATGCCGTGTGCGCTTTTGCGAGGGTTCAAGAATGGCCACTTCAGATGTATTTTCACCATACCCGAATGGCCGTTTCAGCCCGTTTTGGTCCGCTCCAGGATGTGCGTGTGATGGGACGCTTTGGCTTTGGGTAGGCTGGGGGAAGTAGGCGTAGCCAGCGTAGGGGTAGCTCACGTAAGGCCCAGGTTGGGCGAACGTGTAGGGCGCGGGCTGGGCAGCAGTCGAGGATGACACAGGAACATCAGTACTAACACTGGTCATCGTAGAGGAAGAAGGTTGCGCCTGCGCATGCGCATGAACCTGGGATTGTGGTTGTGATTGCGACTGAGATTGTTGAGACGGCGCTACGGCGGTCTGACTTGAGCCCGCTTCTGCCGTGGCGCTGTTAGCTTTCCACGCGTTATCGTATTCATCAGAAGCGTCCTGATTATACCGTGAGAATCAGGACGTCGTAGGATTTGGTAAAGAACACGCACTTGTGATGTAGGCAGTGTCGTGGGGTCAGGCTGGGGAACCGACGAGATGCCTTGGGCATCCTCACCTGGGCCTTCCTCCTCTTCCTCTTCTTCTTGCTTTTCCCTGTCGTCCTTGAGGGGATTCTGGATGGCATTGATGATGTGGAGGATGGCATCTTTGGACATTCCGGATTTCAAACAACCCTTCACCATGTTCCAGAGAGACTTAGAAACACCCATCGCATGCCAATTCCAAACATTCGGTCCGCTTCCCATATCAGAGTCACCCTGGAGTAGCTTGGCAGGGAACTCCTCCTTGAGTCTCGTCGGGAGGGCCTGCATGATTGAAGCGTCCGTGCTCGCAAATCTACGGCCCTCTGATGCCGTACTTGCGACACAGACTGGGTTTTTGCAGACATATTCGCAACCGATGATAAAGAATGGCTTTTCGAGATCGTAAACCTTGATTGGCCCGGATTTGATCCGCCCGCGGTTCGTGAGTAGCGAAGAACAGGTGGAGCATGGGATGCCATTAAATACGAGTGGGAGTGGGTCCCAATAGAAGAATCTGTGCTCAGAGAGGGTACGAGAATTCGGACCAGAGGCTATAAGGGAAAGATATGCCGGGGAGGACGGAAGCCAGAATGTTTTGAGAATCGAGTACAGGGAAGGTATAGAATGAGTGTCTTTTGTTTGATTGGCAGAGGGCGCTAGCGAACTGAGATGAGATTTGAAGGCGTCCTCAACCGTCGGACCTGCACCTGGAAGCGGGTTCGGGGCTGCTAGCGATGCGAGCAAGGACTGCAAGAATGCATCGGGCTTCGTCCGCAGTAGTTCTTCCCACTCATCCCTGTTGAGATTGGGATCGAGATTGGGCTGTTGATGAGAAGGTCCACCTGTGGCACCATTCGAAATACCAAGTGGAGGTGCCGAGACAGACGGCTGAGTGTTCAACGGGGCGAAGCCCGTCTGCCAATTGGGAACTCCGGGATGCTGAGGGTAATAAGCCTGGAAAGAAACACTGAAAAGGGGGGTATGCTTGTCATCAACACCGACGCTTACGCCCGGAAATGGTAACCCTGGGGGTCCCTGCGCGGGTTCCGCATGTGCCTTTCCAGAAGACTTGCGTGACTGAGCCGTTCGACGTGTACCAACTGAACCAGCGGGAAGACCATCTTTCCTGGGCCGTCCGACAGGCCGCTTTATCTTCTCTCCGATGACTGTGGGGTTTTCAGACGGCTGCTTCTTCCCGCTGCCTTTGGGCCTACCAGGCCTGCGTTTGACGGGTGTTGCGTTGGGATCAACCGCTGGTCTGGTAATGAGGGCAAGCGCAGTAAACGAAGATAGAACATTTACATTGCACGATAGAGGGCCCTGGTTCGGCTGGCATGCTTGGGAGAGTGCTTTCCATGGGTGATGGTCCGTGATCTTTTGATCATGTTAGCGTACGAATCGTCGATATTCGAAACATGAACGGCGAGCAAAATATCTCTAACAAAAGCCGAATATGCGAAATACGACACCGTGCAGAAAAAACTTATCCAAGCCAAACAACGTATCCGAACAAACGAAGATTCTAGATGTATAAAAATACAGGAAATTTCGGATAAAAAGACAGAAGGTGGTGGTGATGATTTCAGAAAATCCTGAATGAACACACTCACAAGATATCGACACAGAACTTGCCAGCGGATTTGTGCAGGGTTTTTGTTATCCTCTTATCCCCTGAGGCCGTCGGCTGTCGTGAGAATGCTGAAATCGCGATGAGCACAAGGTTTTCTTTTCTGGTTATTTAGTCGGAGCTACAAATTGCCACCATATACCTCCCGCTCGGACCACAGGCATGATGTTGAACAAAGGTGAGCAGTCGGTCCTAGTTTTTGATTCTCTTTCACCATTGTCTCCACGATGATTTCAACCGAATGCAAATAGGAAGTGCCGTCTAAAAGGAATATCCTCTGGATATTTTCTACTGTCGATTCTCGGTTCTCTGAAATATCAATTTTCTGTGTTTCCAGAATTCACCGAGCTGACAAGTGCCTTCTAGCTGGTAAAACGGGTGTCCTAATGCGTGGAATATCCCCCATCTTATGTTCCATCCTTCTCGCTTGAGAGGGCAGTAGAACCACACGTCACCGTCGAAAGTTTCAACCCTCCGATAACAGTTATCCACAAATCCAAGTATGTGTCGTAAAATGTTAGCATTTTTGATAACCACCCCTTGCCGCATTCCTTTCTCTCGGTCCCCGCTGCGCGTAGCTCTAGAAGTGCGTACGAGTAGTGGACATTCAACAGTAGGGACAGTTCAATGTACCTCAAAGGTGACTGTATCCAGGATAATAACTCCAGAAACCGTGAAGGAGATGGAGATCATAGTAAAACCTTCTACCAACTTGGGTAGGTCCATTGTGAGATTGTACTTTTATTTACAACCAGTGTCCGCGGGATATGTGCTGGGTGTACCAACCTGGATGGCATCAAGTTCCTGCAATACGTATCTATCCTCAGCCCAACTGCCAAGTCCTTATATGATAACAATTCGAATGTGTCATTTTGACGTGCCGCTGCTATCGCAACTGTGACCTCTGTCTGAGTCGCTGTTCTGTACAAAAGGTACCATCGTGTTTAGGACGAAACGATACGATTACCAGGAGAGCCAGGAGTAGCAAGTCCACCCAGCTCTCACTTGGGACGAACATCCAGAACTCTGTTGTATTCATCGCCGAAGAAATGCGATACGCGCCTATTGTACCGATAGTAAACGATATCGTTGGGGTATAGTTTACGCCCCATGTCGATGCCTTTGATGAATCAGTCACTCTGCAATGACACTCGTACCATGCTAATGGAGATGATGGAGAGAATATGCTCGGTCCGAGTCTAAGAGTTGTTGTTACTGTGGAAGCGGCATAATTTTTTCTGCTACTGATGTACGCTATGCCAACGCATCTAATCTAGTATCGTTACGAGATGAATTCCGTTCACCAGGTACCTGTTAATGCGTCATTAGCACGTACACGATCCTCTAAGAGTCTAGAACATGCATCAACCTTTGATACCTGGGCCGTATAGGGACTGATTGACATTAGATAAACCCAGAACACATGGTCAAGTACAATTTAATTATTAGGGACGCTCAGCATAACGCAGCCTAGTAGAGGTTCGAGACCAGGATGGTCCAGTTTTATCTAATCCCCCCACAGTGCAAACAAGACGCATAACGAATTCAGTAAAAATTTGCGCGAGTGGTCGAGCTCGGGTGGTCATAAGGAAAAGGGTGCCTTGCCCCCGCTTGATCTGCAGGGAGAAACAGAATCTGCGACGAAGACAGACGACGCAGAACGGTATACCATGAACAAAAGTGAGCGCTCTCGGGAAACATTCAGCGCTTGGTCGAAACTGCGATCCTGTGGGACTGAGCTATGTTGTTTCAGATTATAAGGACTTCCACCCGAAATTACAGGCTTCATTGTGCGCTCAGTGCAACGAAATTTCAATTGGCAGTGGGCGCCGGCGAACGGGTCGGACATGCAGTGCGCTGCGATGACTTTTACAGCCCTGACCTTCTGATCCCTTTGGTTGTCGGGCGGAATGATGGTGAGCGTAGTCAAACGTTTGTTTTGGGTGATTTTCCGGCCCTCACGTAGTTTGACTCCAAGATACACAGCTCCTTCAAGTTCGGATTTGGCACAAAATACCCAGATCGCGCAAGCAATGATTGATTGAAGGGTCGTTCAAGCCGTTCGCACTTCTCATTTTCCCATCAGCTTCCATCTCGTTATTAGTGCCAGTTTCCTCGAGGTATTACCCGACCCCTTTGGACTCGGCGCTCTCCACTCGTAGCCATTTAGTCTATCTCTTCCTTCATGATCCCACGTGTCAGGATTCCCCTGTGCCTCCCCCTGCCGGGCATATCTCGTCAACTACTGTCAACTCAGAGCTCGTTATGGATGTGCAATTACCCGCTCTTCAAGTTGCAACAGATGACCTGCTGGTAGCCGCCTTGGGGTTGTTCATACTTGATAACCGTCTGTTTTGCGAAGTCAATGCTAAAATGCCCTTGTTGCACATCTCATGCCACATTCTACTTGGACGACAGCCGCCTCGAGGTAAGGAAAACAAATCCGCGTAGATCATACGTGCCAGTTAACTTGTGACCTGTTTCTTCGTTCAGAATTCGGACAGGACTTTCGTACATCTTGACTGGGTACTACTCACGATACCGATGGCGCAACTTGAACGGGTTTTTTTACTTAAATCGAAACGCACTCCATCCTCTATGGAACTGCTGTCTCAAGATACACGGTCATTTCTAGCCCTCTGTAGCGATCATATATATGTCCTGCACATTTCTGCTGACGGTAAGTAAAGCGCTCATCATTGAAGCATACTCCTCGTATGTATATGTTCTAATAACTTGAGGGCGTCCTAGTACCGGAAACACGTTGACCGGGCCGGTTGCTGTTCGAATCGCACTGTAGTCCTCTCATCACCACCCTCCTGATTTGTGGTTCTTCGAGAATGACAAACATCCATAGACATTGGACCATTTTTCTGGCCTTACATCGATCCATTCACGCCATACCCCATATAGGTTGAAGTAGAGAATGTAAGACATCGAGGAAGGTAGCTATGGTTTGGGCAGGTAAGGTGTCAGGTACAAGCACGGTACTGCATTATCTAGGCAACAATCATCTTAGGCCGGAGACTACACGAGCACATGAGTACGCCGGCAGAGAAAGATGGTACAGTCAGTGGAAAACGAAAGATGGAATTAGTCTAGCAGGGGTTTGAACTGAACGTTTCCGAGGTTCCTTCTACCGAATTTGACGCAGGCGTGTGATCAGCGGGGTCTGAGACAGCTGGCGCCGGTACATGGTACATTCGCACAGGTAATACCGCTGTGGACATTTCAGCGCACTGTGTTCCATGGTGAACGACCATAGTGACCAGTGGCAAGATACCCAGGAAAATGCAAACGGTTGCAAGCCCAGGCGATTGCATACCAAAGATCAACTCGATGCAGGCCATGCAAGATATACCAAGGAGCGGTATGACATGGAGAAGTCTTGATATGGTGGGATAGTCCTGGTGCTATGGTTAGATCATGGAAAGAACAATTAGGAGAACATGTGTGTCTGCCTGGAGAAAACAAGTATTGAGGGCGAGACGAAGTGTGATAGTATACATGAGCAGGGTCAAGACCACCGGCTGTAATGCCTTGGATCCCGAGATCGCCAGGATGCTAAGGAATTGTCAGTGACGTGCAGATACTACGTATATCATAGAAGAACTCACGCAAGAAGCGCCGTGAGCTATTTGACCAGTGCACGTGTTAGTCAGGGGAAGTGCAACAGGCGCGAGATGCATACCGCAGCCAATGAAAATTTGCGCGAGTCCTCTAGCTCTGTTGTGAGATTGGAATGAGAAGGGTGCCACCACGCTGGGTTGGCCTGCTGGGAGCACTGGCAGTGGGACATGCGAAGCAGACAGATGAGGCAGACCGACATCGTGTGATCAAATGTGAATACGCGGTATTTCTAGGATGTCAGGCAGACTTGAGTTGGGGAGGGTCAATCTCCCCATCCTTACTTATGTACTCTGTAGTACCTCGTGAGGTGTATATGGGCCATATGGAGGCTGTAAATGTAATGCATTGCCCTGCACGTGCTCCGGTAGTCGCACGATTCTCAGATCTCATTATCCGCTTCATGTGTACAGCCTCCATGTATATCTTACCTCGTCCCACTTGCATCTGGAAAAAACCAAGGTGCTATAATGATAGTACTATATAGCACCCTTAGACCCATTAGACATCATAGGCTTCCCCCAACTATATTAGTCTATATAGCACTATGCAGACACTTGATTTCTCACACAGCACTACATAGCAGTCCATAGTATTGGCCAATAAGCACCACAGAGAACTATGTACATGGCACTACATCGACAACAATATACCATACCTACTGCTCCACATATTACTATGGGTACGGGCGAAAACCCAAATGTTAATAACATCAAACACCACTATATCATATTGTTACAAAACACAATCCTATCAAACAAAAAACAGCAAAAAGCATGTAAAAGTGGGAGGCGAGCACGGTATTCCATGGAGAAATCTAGACAGGGTGGGACAACTGTAAGAGGAAATCCTGTGAAGAATAGAATGCTAACGAGTGAAGGCCGAGATTCCGAGAAGGGAAAAATATACAAACTGGTGCCAATATTTAGTGATGGAACCTCGATGGGAACATGAGAAGTGCGAACGTCCTGAATGTGCGCTGGATCCTCAGCCAAGCACTGATCGTTCGATCATTGTCAACGCTGCGCGAGTTGCGAGTGTGTGAAGGCCAGAAAATCATTACTTAAAGAAACGAAATTACATAATCACTATCACCATCGTTCGTTGTGCCTGACAGTCATCATCGCAGCGCAGGGACATGTAGATTCACGCCACGTGTTCGGTTCGCTCGAGTGGATGGACGCCGGTCGCCCACTTCCATTCGGAGTTTCCGTTGCTTCTTCGTTGCCACCCTCAGGTTTGTACTAGGATCCGTGTAGGAGCTGGATGATCCAAGCATTCGACGCTCTCATGATGTGCGGCCCGGCGTCCGTAATGGGGTGGCCAAGCGATCAAACATACGAGCAAATAGTCTACTATTGGTGTACAGAACTGCAGAAAAGTCATACACTAATTTCTTTGAATGCTTTCAGGTACGTTGTTTCTACTCATCTATCCCTTTTCCTGCGACATCGTTGAGATGTATGGGCTTACTGCGACAACTGTTTGATCTTGGCGATGATCGCTGCAGAGAGGCGTGCATCAACTCGGTGGAATGGGCAAAAATAGCAGTCCGTCTTACATTGCGGATCAAGGCCCTGGTAAGGAATCTGCTCGGCGAGACCACCACAGCCCTCCTTGACGGTACCCATGTATCCGTACCGAGGAGTGAGTCCGCGCTCAAGCAACCATGTGCCAAATTTGGAGCCGAGCTGTGGAACAAGGATGAAAGACAAGTCACCGAGACGACGAGGCAACGATACGTACACCAGTCTTCTGGTTAAACGACTCGACAACAAGGACGAAGGGGCTCGAGCCAATCTTTCTCATCGTCTACCGGCGTGGTTGCTCAAATATGACCTTTCCATGCCGGACAGATTTTCTCACCTGTTCGTCAACAACGTTGAGCGTGGGCTTGTTGATCAAGCCAACGTCCAAGCCGTTCTGGCGGCATCGCAGCACGGCATCCCAAGAACGGTATAACATCTCCCCGAATGATACGACGTACCCCGCAGTGCCCTCAACGATTGTCTCATCCTTTCCGGGTACAAATTTGTAGTCACCTTCGAAGAACTTGGTCTTTCCGTCCTCTTTTAGTATGTAGGGAACCTTTGAACGCGTGGAGAAGACGAAGCGTATGCCCCGTTCGAAGAACACCTGTTGCACGATAGCGATCATTTGCAATGGGTCGGCGGGGAAGTATAACCAGGATTGAACATCCGAGAGACCGTTGTCAGCGAAGAATGAGTTGACACCAAAGTGACAGGTGTTGTCTGCCATTTCATCAACTGAATGGAACGAGAAATATCAGATGATGTCCACCCTTCTTCGGACGACCGCATATACACACCTCCTGAATGGGAGAAGTGGCAGAGGACATTGCAGTTGTTCAATCGTGCCATCGTGATCTCAGAGATAACCATCTCGAGGAACGCAGAGAAGGTGGAGAAAACACCGAACTTGTCCGCGTCGAAACCGAAGCCAGCGGCTGCAGAAAAGTTACCACGTTCCATGATACCCGATGGAATGAACACCTCGGGATGTTTTTGGTGGATCACCTTGAGACCGGTCGAACCCTCCAAGTCGCCTGGTCGTGAGGTAAGCCGGGGCAGCTTCATGGTATCATAGATGACACTCACTATCGATAACCATAACCTTCTTAGCGGCCTCTTCTTTGGAAAGCTGGTCGAGCACCAAATTGACTGCTTCACCGAATATGGCACGGTTAGCAGCTGTCTCCTTTGTGGATCCAATGTGGGAGTAAGGGAGAGCAGCGGGCTTGATGCTGCCAAAGATCTCTGAAATGAGGGACTCGGGGTATCCGCGTGAAATGAGATATTTGATGGCAGACTTGACAGGGATAACGTCATGTCCATGTGTGCTTCCTTCGATGTCTGCGATACCAGGAGCCATTAAACGCTTAGCAATAACTGTGGGAATCTAAGTGGATTGGTTACAGGTACTTGAAATCTATACATACCGGCGGCGGGGCCATTATGATTGATGACAGACGCCACCGCACCCCAGAGGGCATCAATGTCCTCACCCTGTACAGTGTAGACCTTGAGACCGTGTCCTTCGAGCGTCTTTTGCAAGTCGTATCCCTTGAGATAATCGGAAGGGTGGCCAGCAATAGTGACATCATTGTCATCAATCAAGAGCTTGATGTTCAAGCCTTGGGCAACAGCGAGACGAGCAGCCTCTGCATCGTTGCCCTCCTGCTGAGAACCATCGGAACCAAGACAGAATATGACTTTGTCTCGGTGAGCGAGGGCGACACCGTTTACATGTGGCCACATGTGCCCGAGACGACCAGAAGAGAACTTGACGCCCGGAGTAAGGCCAAGTTCGGGATGGCCGGGTAGCCTGGAGTTTGCTTCGCGGTAGTGCAGAAGATGTTCTGGAGGAATATGACCCTGCAGGGCAGAGAGGAGATACTGGGTCGCGACACGGTGGCCTGGTGCCCAAGTCATCAGACGTGTTGGGAGAAGGCACAGCGCGAACGTGCGTACCAGCTTCGTCAAAGAGGATCGGGAGGTATCTCTCTGAGCTTTCGAATAAGCTGAGTGCTATGCAAACTTCCGGGACAGTGTCATAGGCGCCACCTGTATGCATAGGATGAGCAGGCGGACATTGGGCGCCAGAAAGGAGACAGGACCTGTGTGTCCGCTCACACCACGCGCAGCACCAGTGGCGGTAAACAAGACGATAGCATCACGAAGGAGCTGGATGTTCTCCTTGAGGATGGATTTTTGCTCTGCGGTAAGCTTGGGTTGTGATGCGTCGAGCGTCAATCTAGAAATAGATCGTGAATCAAAGCACCCGATTCAGAAAGAAGAGAACGATGATACTTTTTGTACTTTGCGAGATCGATGGGGAATTTACTCAAAGGGCTGGCCATCGTCGAAATGTTTCAAGGTTGTGAGTGGGTGGATCCTCGATCTCCGCCATCTCGTCCGTTTTATCAATCCCACCCGTGCGAACTTGATGGCGTCGGGCGGCGCCGATGGAAACGAATCACAGCCAGTCCACACAGGTTCTCAAGGTGACAAGCTGCAGCGCACTGAGAACGATCCCATAAATCGTGAGTCCTTTTGTCAGCTGCCTCCACGAGCCTTTAACTTTAGGGATTGCAGTCGCACACACTCGGCCGCTTGAAATTGTACAGCAGGTTTGCAATTGACCGACACAGCCCGAAACAATCCTGGATCCGAATCACGGCGACAAGGTGGAAGTTCTATCACAGGTAAGTCTTATCGGTCGTGGGATTAGACTGGTGACCAGTCCACTATGAGGCTGCCGAATTCTGCCGAATTCATAGCGGACTGGTCACCAGCCCACGAACTAATTATAGACCGCCTCACAGTCGCTGAGGAAGCCCAGAGTGGTATGTGTGGGAGAATAGCTGCTACACCTTCTCATCTATTCATCTTCTTGTCGGACGCCAACCTCCAGTCATCGCGCCTCTACCAACGATGTCGGACTCGGAGCAGTGAGCAATGTCAATCTTTCATGTGGACAATGTTTATCTCAACATGTTTAGACATTCACCAAGGATATTCGGGCATATACCTGGCTACAAGTCTGGCCATCACTTTAAGGACAGGTAGCTGTTTGCCTCTTAGTACTACCTGGCTTGTAACTCGTTATCCAATTTTCAGACAAGCAATGATGGCCTCTGGTGTGCATGTTCCGCCACAGTCTGGGATCTATGGTGATTCCAGGCCAGGCGGAGGTGCATTCTCAGTTTGCCTCGCTAGCGGCAAATACGAGGACGACGTGGACTATGGAAACAAAATGTATGTCACTTTCTCTCCATCTAGCGCCATACATCCTCACTACTGCTCATAGCATCTATGTCGGTGCAGGTATGCTCTATGCAATGACCACACATCTTGTTTACATGACGGAGATCAGGGGGACAGCACCCGGACACCAAAGTACATCCATTCCTTGTAGACAAGCTTTGTGTCACTAACGTTCTCCTAGAAACAGATTGCACACCAATCCTTTGACAAACATGAGAACAGAGCTCTTTATGTCGGTCCCTCCACACATCTACATTGGCTTGCTTTATTCACATTTCTTCAGTTATCCTACAAGACAAAGAAACCAGTCCGAGTGATTCGAAGCGAAAACAAGTACAATCAGTGGGCGCCATCCTCCGGGTCAGATGTGCATCAATGTTGGTGGTCGTGCAAAGACTCACGTTCATTGGCAGGTACGAATATGATGGGCTCTACGTCGTGGATTCAGTACGTGTCATCCTTGTCTCAAGGCGTCTCCTCATTTTCCCCAGGCCACGATGAAACGAGGCAAGGCAGGTTTCAAGATGTGTTTCTTTGAACTTCGGGTAAGCTATCACAGCCTGCCTCCTTAAGTCTGCTACATTTCAAATCATTAGAGACTCGAAAACAATGATGCATAAGTTGCCTCCTCATCCCAGGGAAATTGAAAAGGATGGACTGAAGCTGCTTTCTCGCCCATTGCTCCCTTTCGAATGCTTTCGCTGCTGATCTAGCTATCGATATCAAAATGTGTACCTCACCTTTCCCCTCCTCATTATGTAAATTTAGTCAATGTGTTCCGATGTAAACTAGTATGGGATGTCCACAATAGTGGAAACATGCGTCAATTTAACCGATCTCTGATCTATTTTATGAACCTTGATTGGGTCGGCGGGACCGTGTAAATCCGAGATGCCGCACCTTGCAGGCTTCGCTTGTTGGTGACGATCAGATGACAGATATGTAGAATTTTGACATATGTGGTTCGAGCCAACTTGTACGCATGACACTCGTACTCGCGTCGGATGTGGGGCACACCGGGAAGATCAGAACCTCAGAACGACGTCCACGTCGCAGCCAAAGAAAACGGACCTAACGGGACAGATGATTCCAAAGTGACAACGCATCTTGGCATAATGATGGTTCATTGAAAGAAGACAAGAAATATAATGTACAATAATATCGGATGCAGTGACCAGCTTAAGGTCGTAGAGACGGACAACGGAAGTAAGGGAGCGAGCGGCGCACCGTGACCTCGCGAAGCAACTGAGGCGACGAGACATGCTCATCCACTACGCCAATACGTACTGGAGATCGTCAGCGCGTTGCTCGAGGGAGAGCGAGAGGGTCGACGCCGTGGACAAAGGATAGTCGTTGAGCAACCTGTCAGCGAGCGAAGACAAGACTGAGTCAGGTCGAGCGGTCGAGTTGGCCAGCTACAACAAGGGTCGGGACACACCATCGCGGCGTGCGCGTCGGGAGTGTGCAGGTGAATGATCAAATCGCACAGCAACGCGGGCGTACGAACCGAGCCGGGAGGTGCATGTACATACGAGAAGGCGTAAGCGGAGCACCAGAGAACCCAGGTGGCGATGCAAAAAATCGCGACGAACGATGAAGACGAGGTGGCAAGCCACCGGACCATGTAGATGCGACGAACGAGTCGGGCAATGATATGGAACTCGTCGAGAGGTTTAGGAAATTCTAGGGAAATGCAGATGATGGTAGACAAAGCAGCGACGATGACGCAACGAACGGGCGCCCGCAGTGACTCTCACGGAGTCATGCTGAGTCGTTAGCTGAAGAAAAGACTCGTCAGCAAGGAGAGCGGCCCAAGAATGCGTCAAACGACTTACCTACACCACCAGAGCCACACAATGAAGTCGCAAATCGCACAAGCAACCCCCCACGTTTAGCTCAGGGGGGAAAGGAATGGGAACAAGAGCCACAAAGATGCGCATCTCAGCGTCAAGGTGAATGTGCCGAGAGCGCTAGGACACGACAGTGATACTAGCTACCGTCCGAAGAGGCTGCAGAACGCGTCAGTGAACGGTGGGAGCCAGGAGAAGAAAACATGGTTATGTAGTGTAAATCTTGTCACCCCCCTCCCTCTTCTTTTTGATTGTGTTTTGCTCATTTCTACTTTGAGGTTCTATTCTCCGTGAAACACGTCAAGCATTGGTTTGTTTGACGTATTTTATGCAGAATAGAACGTTGTAGTAGAAATGTTACTGTTCGACTGGGACGACACCTCGACGACTCGGCTAAAGACAAGTATTAGGTTGGCAATCAAGTCAGTCAATAGACGGATTTCTAGACGAGCTAGGCGATCCGGGCTGCGAAGATATTGTGACAAATTGACTCAGGGCATCGACGAGTCACAAAACTGCATCGCATGGCCGCGCTGATGCACACAGCACCGACAGTGAGTATGGACAGAATCTACACCTACAAAAAAGACCCCATAAGCGAGGGGGATGAGTGTATCAATGGAACGAGCGCGCAACATCGAGATGCAGGGCCGGGAGGTCAAGTAGGCGAGCAAGATACGAAGAAATGTGTCGAGAGTTGGGCACGCTGCAACGACGGAGATAGCATCAATACAGATGGGAAACAATAGGGAATGGACGATGCAGCGAGCGATGCATGCCATGACTCCGAACGAAGTCGAGGCAAGACCGCCAACTGGAAAAGGTCATCAGCACCAGCGATATGCGCGCCAGCTTACAACGGACGTACCTGAGGGGGGTCCATACCATCTCCCGGAAATCACAGACGTCCTGCCGAAAATACGAAGCCGTCTTGTCATCGGGGAGGACTGGAGTCGAAGCCTGCAAGCGTAAGTCACAGTAGTTTGGCATACGATCGATCATCGCATCGAGGCCACATCATGCGGGCGATGGACCCATCGTATTGCGTCGTATATGGAGTATAGTTGTTCGGGGAATGATCCCAGGTTGGGCAGCCTAGCAGCGTAGGTCATGACATTGGACTCAGACATTCGGAAAGTCTACATAGTAACACACGGGTGTCGACTAACGTGCACAAGCAAACTGAAAGGCCCAGAGTGGTTTGCGTGGGAGAATAAATACACCCTAGCTAACAGTCAGACGCGCACCTCCAATCTTTGGACGTCGCTCTGTGTGCTAGGGCCCTAGGGAGAAGAGGTCGAGGAGGAGTAGATGGGCAAAAGCGCAAAGCGCTCTTCGGCCCGGAACGGGAGCCCGACTTGCCAGGTAGGGCATGAGTGCAAGGGAGGGTGAGAACACCTCGCAGGCGCGTATGCACGGCAATTGGGCTCGCGCGCTCCGAACCCCAGGGGGTGAGCTGTGAGGAGCCGGAATGGAAGATGGAGGTAGGGTGTGGTGGGCGGGTGCGCTGAAACGGGCGATGAGCGGTGCGGGGAGGACGAGCGACGAGGTGGTGGCGCGAAAACAAGGGGCGCCGCCCGCTTACATCGCTTGTCCGAAGATCTTATGGTGCGCCATTCAATGCGCCTCCAACTAGTATGTCGCGATACTTAGTAGTAAGTACTGTCAATCTTTCATGTCAGCAGTACATTCTTGCTGATCTCAACATGTTTAGGCATATACCTGACTACGAGTAGGCTGCCGAATTCATAGTGGACTGACTCGTCACTAGTCTACGAGACCCTCAGTCGCTGAAGAAGCCCAGAGTGGTACGCGTGGGAGAATAGCTGCTACACGTTCCCATCTACTTACTAGCTTCTTGTCGGACGCCAACCTCCAGTCATCGCGCCTCCACCAACGATGTCCGACTCGGAGCAGTGAGCAATGTCAAATCTTTCATGTAGACAATGTTTATCTCAACATGTTTAGACATTCACCAAGGATATTCGGGCATATACCTGGCTACAAGTCTGGCCATCACTTTAAGGACAGGTAGCTGTTTGCCTCGTAGCACTACCTGGCTTGTAACTCGCTATCCATTTTCCAGGCGAGAACTGAACGCTTCTGGTGTGCATGTTCAAGCACGGTCTGGGATCCATGGCGATTCCAGGCCAGGCGGAGGTGCATTCTCAATTTGCCTTGCTCGCGACGAATATGAGGACGACGTGGACTATGGAAACAAAATGTATGTCATTTTCTCTCCATCTAGAGCCATACGTCCTCACTACTCATAGCATCTATGTCGGTGCAGGTATGCTCCATGCAATGACTACACATCCACATCTTGTTTACATGACGGAGATCAGGAGGAAAGGACAAGGACACCAAAGTACATCCATTCCTAGTAGACAAGCCTTGTGTCACTAACGTTCTCCTAGAAACAAATTGCAGACCAATCCTTTGACAAACATCCGAATAAAGCTCTTTATGTCGGTTCCTCAACACATGTACATTGGCATGCTTTATTCACATTTATTCAGATTTCCTACATGACAAAGAAACCAGTCCGAGTGATACGAGGCCCAGACGAGTCCAATCAGTGGGCACCATCCTCCGGGTCAGATGTGCATCAATGTTGGTGGTCGTGCAAAGACTCACGTTCATTGGCAGGTACGAATATGATGGGCTCTACGTCGTGGATTCAGTACGTGTCATTCTTTTCTCAAGGCGTCTCCTCATTTTCCCCAGGCCACGATGAAACGAGGCAAGGCAGGTTTCAATATGTGTTTCGTTGAACTTCGGGTAAGCTATCACAGCCTGCCTCCTTAAGTCTGCTACATTTCAAATCATTAGAGACTCGAAAACGATGATGCACAAGTTGCCTCCTCATCCCAGGGAAATTGAAAAGGATGGACTGAAGCTGCTTTCTCGCCCATTGCTCCCTTTCGAACCCTTTCGGTGCTGATCTAGCTATCGATTACAAGTCGTGTACCTCAGCTTTCCCCTTCTCATTGTGTAAATCAGTCAATGTTCCGATGTAGTCTAGTATGGGATATCCACAGCAGTGGAAACATGCGTCAATCTAACCGATCTCTGATATATTTTATGACCTTGATTGAGTTGGTGGAACCGTGTAAACCCGAGATGCCGCTTCGCTTGTTGGTAACGATCAGCTCCTCTGACCGTCTTCAAGATGACAGATATTTGACAGGCAACCTTTTGCTCTGCGCCTTCTTCTGGGATGGATACGGTTGTCAGGCATTAGGATATGATATGTGATTCGAGCCAACTTGCAGTTCCCAAAGTCCATGACACTCGTACTCGCGTCGAATGTGGGGCACACCGGGAAGGTCGGAACCACAGAACGACGAGTCGTTACATCCACGTTGCAGACAAATGAAACGGAACCGAGGGGACAAATGATTCCAAATCTTGGCATAATGATGGTTCATTGAAAGAAGAGAAGAGAGATAATTAACAGTAATTTCGGATGCAGTGACCGGCTTAAGGTCGTAGAGACGGACAACGGAAGCAAAGGAGCGAGCGGCGCACCGTGACCTAGTGAAGTAACTGAGGTGACGTGATTTGCTCATCCACTGCGCCCATACGTACTGGAAACCGTCAGCGCATTGCTTGACCGGAGAGCGAGAGGGTGGAGTGGCGATCGACGCCGTGGACAAAGGATAGTCGCTGAGCAACCTGCCAGCGAGCGAGGACAAGACTGTGTCAGGTCGAGCGGTCGAGTCGGCCAGCTACGACAAGAGTCGGGACACACCATCGCAACGCGCGTGTCGGGAGTGTGCAGGTGCAACGATCAAGTCGTACAGCAACGCGGGCGCACGAACCGAGCCGGGAGGTGCATGTACATACGAGAAGGCGTAAGCAGAGCACCAGAGAACCCAGGTGGCGATGCAAAAAATCGCGACGAACGATGAAGACCAGGTGGCAAGCCACCAGACCATGTAGATGCGACGAACGAGTCGGGCAATGATATGGAACTCGTCGAGAGGTTTAGGAAATTCTAGGGAAATGCAGATGATGGTAGACAAAGCAGCGACGATGACGCAACGAACGGGCGCCCGCAGCGACTCTCACGAAGGCATGCTGAAGTTGTTAGCTGAAGAAAAGACTCGTCAGCAAGGAGAGCGGCCCAAGAATGCGTCAAACGACTTACCTACACCACCAGAGCCACACAATGAAGTCGCGAGTCGCACAACGTCTAGCTCAGGGGGGAAAGGAATCAAGAGCCACGAAGATGCGCATCTCAGCGTCAAGGTGAACGTGCCGAGAGCGCTACGACACGACAGTGATGCTAGGTACCGTCCGAAGAAGCTGCAGAACGCGTCAGTGAACGGTGGGAGCCAGGAGAAGAAGACATAGTTATGTAGTGTAAATCTTGTCACCCCCCTCCCTCTTCTTTTTGATTGTGTTTTGCTCATTTCTACTTTGAGGTTCTATTCTCCGTGAAACACGTCAAGCATTGGTTTGTTTAACGTATTTTATGCAGAATAAAACGTTGTAGTAGAAATGTTACTGTTCGACTGAGACGATACTTCGACGACTCGGCTAAAGACAAGTATGAGGTTGGCAATCACCTACAAAAAGGACCCCATAAGCGAAGGGAATGAGTATGTGGATGGAACGAGCGCGCAACATCGACTCGGAGATGCAGGGCCAGGAGGCCGATTAGGCGAGCAGGATGTGAAGAAATGTATCGAGAGCGACTGGGCACGCCACAACGATGGAGATAGCATCAATACGGATGGGAAACAATAGGGAATGGACGATGCAGCGAGCGATGCATGCCGTGACTCCAAACGAGTCGAAAAAAGACCGCCAACCTACAACGGACGTACCTGAGGGGTCCATACCATCTCCCGGAAATCACAGACGTCCTGCCGACAATACGAAGCCGCCTTGTCATCGAGGAGGACTGGAGTCGAAGCCTGCAAGCGTCAGTCACGGTAGTTGGGCGTGCGATCATCGCGTCGAGGCCACACCGGGCGAAATGGACGCATCGTATGCGTGGTATATAGAGTATCCAACGATCCCAGGTTGGGCAGCCTAGCAGCGTAGGTCATGTCATTGGACTCAGACATCCGCAAGTCTGCAGGTTAACACACAGGCGTCGACTAACGTGCACAAGCAAACTGAAAGGTACATATGCAATGACCGCCAAGAGTCACGGTTGGCGTGGGAGAATAAGTTACAGTACACTCGGTTCCCAGACTAGCTACTACCAACGGTGACCTTCAATCAACATGTCTCCAACTATGTCGCGGCAAGTACTGTCAATATTTCATGTCAGCAATACATTCTTGTTGATCTCCACATGTTTAGAGATCCAAGGGTATTCAGGCATATACCTGGCTACGAGTTTGGTCATCACTTTGACACTAGGTATGCGTACCTCTTAGTAGTACTTCCTGACTCGTGATTCACTAGCACTATCCAATTCTAGACAAGAACTGAGTGATGCTGGTGTGCATGCTCCGACATGGGCAGGAATCCATGGTGATTCCAGTCCAGACGGAGGTGCATTCTCAATATGCATTTCTGGAGGATATGAGGACAACAAGGATAACGGAGATAAGATGTATATCCCATTCTCTCCATCTTGAGCCATACGTCCTCACCGCTGCTCCATAGCACTTATGTCGGCTCAGGTATGCCTTCTGTGATGACTTTAGGTCTCGTTTACCTGACGAGGACCAGGGGGACGAGACGATGATACCGAGGTACATCCATTCTTTGTAGACAAGTTTCGTGTCACTCATGTCCTCTTAGAGGCAAATTGCACACCAATCCTTTGACAATCCTCCAAATAAGGCACTACTTGTCGGTTTCCCAACAACTGTATATTCGCATGCCTTACATTGTTTCAGATTTCCTGCGAGACAAAGAGACCGGTCCGAGTGATACGCGGCGCGGATAAATCCAATAACTGGGCGCCATCCAAAGGGTAAGATATTCAAATATTGATGGTTGTGCAATAACTCATGTTCATTTCCAGGTACAGATATGATGGGCTCTATGTCGTAGATTCAGTAAGTGTCATCCTTTTCTCAAGGCGTTTCCTCACCTTGCCCAGGCCACGATGAGACCAGGAAAGGCAGGTTACCGGATGTGTTTCTTCGAACTTCGGGTAAGGTGTCACGACCTGCCTACTCAAGTCTGCTACATTTCAAACCTGCAGAGAATCAAAGAAGGGAATGAGAATTTGCCTTACCGATGCCTCACCCTAGAGAAAATACAAAAACAAGCACGAAACAACTGAAGTTAAGTTCCATTCTCGCCCAGCTCACCCTTTTCAATCATCGACCGGGCTGCCAATATCGAGTTATGTGCCCCATCCCCTATTACGGGTTGAGTCCGAGTGGTATGGATTGGGGTGTAGGTTCTGACGTAGACTAACATAAGGTATCTGCAGGAGTGGAAACATGTATGTACGTGAATCGACTGATCTCTAATATGTTGTCTGAAATTAAATTGAGTTGATCGGAACTCTGTAATTAGATCTTTGGGAATTCCGCGACCGCAGGAATCCAGCATGTAGTTGGTTTTCCAGTGTAGGACAGACCGTAGACGTGACATCTAGCGTGTACATCTGAAATGCCGCACCGTTGCAGGCTTCACGTCTTGGTGAGTACCAGCTCTTCCGATCGTCTTCACTTCTGCTGGATAAATAAGACATGTAGTTCGAGCTAGCTTGCACGTTCCCAAAAGTTCACGTTGTTTATGTGGTATGAGGTGGGTCAGCCCGTCGGAAAAACTGGCGCCTCCGATTCGAAATCTGGGTTTCCAGGGAACTGATTGTTCCAGAACGACAACGCATCTCAGCATAACGAAGTTCCGAGTCAGAAATGGAAATGTCAGCCCAAGGCCGGAATGAGTGAAGTGCGGCATACGATACGACGACAAACCTGCACAGCTCTAAAACTGTCCCGAAACGGGTGGGGAGAGACGGACTGTCTTGTGAGCAGCAGCTCACACAACGCAACGGGCAGTCTTTAGCACTTGGCTAAATGTCGAACATAAGCTGAAATAAATTATGTGATATCTCCTGAGGCCAATATTTGAAGTTTAGACCACGCAACTCTGGCCTAAATTTCAAATATAGTCGGCGAACACGACAAAACTTGAAAAATTCCCTCTCGATTATATTTTGTGATGATATATTACATATTGTCTAATGTTTAGACTAGGCTTAAAGACTGCCTTGTGTCAGCAGCTGTAGTGAATCCTTCGGTCACTGGCAAACAGAGACTGAATTTGTAAATCAATTATTTTATTTGTTAAACACTTAGCAAAAGAATTCGTCAAATTGCTCAATATGACGAGTTGCGCTTGACCGCGAATCTTGAGACGGCGACACTCCTTGTTTCTTGCAACTTGTAACGGTTTCGCATCAATAACGTATGGCAAACGTGAGCCAGCTCCAGCCAGCTCTCGCCCCCCATGTCCAGACAAGCTCCAGTGAAGCTTCGGAGAAGGATGCAGACGTATGTTTGTTAAGCAGTTGCTATTGCCTTCTCTGATTCCACCCTTTCTAGTTTCTCGCACTACGTCTTCTAAACAAGCGTGCTCGTCTGAGATTATCACCTGCACCGTTTGATTTAACCTCCTTTCCGGGAAAGGCTAGTTTGTTCGCGACTGTGAATTCAAAAGGATGGTTTGCAGCAGTCATCCGAGATGCCAGTGGCGCGTCAGGTACGGGGAAGATGAATTCAACGTGTTCTCTGGCTGATTGACGATCCTTGTGTATCCAGCTTTGATTCTTTCACCACTTGCGGATCTGCGTTCTGCGCTTGCAGCAGCTTCAGCTGAGGACGAACAAACATACAGACCTCAGAGATGCATCCCAATCAACGCAGCACCCCCACATATCCTTACATTTGCGTGCAATGACACTAGAGTACTTCTGGGATTGGTAGACGGTTCTATTCATGTCTACACCTGCGACCAACTGTTGTCCAGCGGTGAAGGGTCTGTCCAACCCATCCACGTGTTTGCAACATCATCCTCCGCGGCTCTTCTATCCATGCAACCGAATCCAGGGGACATTCCCGAGTTGGTAGCTGTCCTGAGAGATTGTACGAATAGCCCTGGCTCGCTTGCAGTAGAGTTGCTCGATGTGCAGAAACTCACCTCTTCTGGTGGTTGGATGGCTGGCAAGTCACCCAGCACAACGCCAACTTCAAGTGCGTATCGTATTCTTTTCATTTTTGACTCGTACTAAGTTGTCCGCAGTCTCTTGGTCCCCGAAGGGCAAGCAGCTGGCACTTGGTCTTCAAAGTGGTGACATCGTCACTTTCAGTCCAAGTGCTACTGCTACTCCGAAGTCTAGCATACCCCATCCCCCCTCTGCCAATAACATGAGCGTTATATCTGTGCATTGGCTTTCGACGACGTCGTTCCACACGATATATGCTCCACCAGGGCAGCTGACACCGGATGTGGAACAGGTTCATTTTCATGCATCCTTGGACTCCAAGAGTAATTCTGCACAAGATATCAGATTCAACAACCCATATCTACCCTTCCCCGGGCTTCGCCCTCCTGGCGAATTTCTGGTTTGTCTCCGAGGCTGGGATCCATCTAAGGTGCTCCTGTTCATTGGAGACAGCACGTCGTCGGACATTGGTTTGATCGGCAGCGTAGCCGACGATCTCGGGGAACGTTGGCATAGCCTTGCCTTGGAAGAGACGTCCACACCCAGCTTGCCCTTAGACAAGGACCAAAATGACACTATCCTACTCGGAATGGATGTTGACCTGACGAGTAGTGAATCATATCACCACTCGACGGCGTCAGGGGAAGCGCTTGAGCTGCCTGCTCATCCGATCATGTATGTTTACGCATCGGATGGGACGATACTCGGGTGGCACGTACTTAATGTTACCGGGGCAGCCTATCCTGGGATGATTACGTCCTGGAATGCGTCGACTCCTGCACTCACTGTCCCATCAATTCCGAGTAGCATCGTACGCGAATTATCTTCAGATATGCAGACCACCCCTACCATTTCTCCGACCATCTCTACTCCAGCGGAGGCCGCTGCAATGAAATCCCCGTCCACTGTTTTTGGTCAGCCATCTACATTCGGTGCTCAGAGCTCTGCATTCGGTCAACCTTCTGCCTTTGGGCAGCCGCAGTCTGGATTCAGCCAGCAGCCTACTTCTGCGTTCGGCAAGGCACCGTCTTTTGGGCAGGCTACAACCCCGGCCTTTGGATCGACATCTGCCCCATCACCCTTTGGCCAATCCTCCACGCCTACTTTTGGCTCCGCTACACCCGGTATCGGCTTTGGGGCATTCAGTTCTACAGGGCCGGCTTTCGGTCAATCAGCATTCGGTTTTGGTGGCCCGCCGCAAACGACCCTGACGCAACCTCCTTCGACATCCGTCCCCGAAGAAAGTATGGCTGCAGATGACGCACCAAGTTTGGGTGGTTTCGGCCTTGGTTCGGCAAATTCTGAAGATGCTGATTCGAAACCGTCCATCTTTGGCAAAGTCAGCGTCCCCGTATCCTCAAGTCAACAGTCGGTCGATGGTAGTTTAATTAGACCGGGCACTGGTTTTGGAGCATTCACTGGATTTGATCAGAAGAGCCCGTTCGCTAAACCCTCTACCTCCAATAACCAACAATCTACCGCTACGTTTGGTGCAAATGCATTCCAGTCCAAGACGGAAAGCGCTCCTTCGGCCATGTCGTTTAGCGCTTCCCCTTCTTTCGGTACTGGCCAGTCGGTGTTCGGACAGGCAGCACCCACATCCACTTTCGGACAGCCAGCATTTGGCCAATCTTCTTTCGGTCAGTTGCAGACCGGTGCTTCGACATTCGGAAACCCGTCTTTGGGACCCGTCTCCAGCGCTCCTGCGGCGACATCTTCCATCAGCGCTGGCCCTAGTGGTGCATTCAGCGCGTTTGCGTCCGGTACCCAAAGTGCGTTTGGCGTAGCAGCTTCGAAAAATGGACAATCAGCAAAGCCAGTTTGGGCCATGGGTGATTCGTCCAAGCCAACGGAGTCGAGTCCTTTAGGAGCAACAACGAATGTGTTTGGAAAACCCGCTGAGTCGCCTGAACCCAAAGCACCTTTGGCGATTCCATCGAAGACTACGGACATATCAACTACGCCATCAACGTCAGTTTTCTCTTTGCCTTCGCAATTCGCGGCTCGAGACTCTGTCACAAGAGACGATGACAGCAGGTCCCCTTCTCCTGCCCCAGTTCAACCCAAAGTGACGACCTCGTCCGTTTTTTCGAGCTCCGCTCCCGGTCCCTCTACTGGTGCCTTCAGCAACTTACAAACGACGCCGTCTGCATTCGTCAAGCCTGCCCCTGGCGTTTTTGGTGGATTACCCAAAGATTCGCCTTTCTTTGCACCCAAGCCACTCGAGGCAAAGCCTGTGTCTGTTTTTGCTCTACCAGCGACGCCGGGTACCCCGACCTCGCCGCCCCCGAAAGCAAGCTTTGTTCAGCCTACTTTTGGGGCGTCCTCGATGCCCGACAGAGCATTCGAGAGTGCCTTCCCGTCGGTCTCTACGGCACCCTCCCAACCGGCTCCCGCTTCTAATAGCGATGCCTTTAGTGCGTTCTCGGGTGGTGGCGGTGGCTTTGCAGCGTTCACGTCAGGAGGAAGTAAATCATTCAGTGACCTCCTTCGTTCGAGTGAAGAGGGCAAACCCCCAAGGGCGGAACCATCTGAGGCTACACCCAAAAAACCCGCCCAGGAGTCGCCGCAACAAGCTGTCTCGACGACACCTGTTAATGAGCCACCCAAGCCACCGTTTGTGCCACCGGTAACACCCAAACCTGAGAAAGAAGAACCAAAGACGGCCGAAGTCAAAGCAACTGAGGTATTTGTCGAGTCCAAGGAGAAACCAGCAGAAACGATGCCAAATCATGAGCCATCATTGGAGTCGATATCGTCCTCTACGAGCTCGTCCTATGTTAAAGTTTCGTCTGAAGAAGATGGTGAAGTTGTTGAGGAAGTGGCAACCGGCGAGGATGAATTGCGAGATGAAGCAGAATCACTTTCGTCTTCTAACGAGCCTTCAGAGCCTGAGGGGTCTGAGGAGGAGGAGGAAGAAGAGGAGGAGGAGGAGGAAGAGGAGGAAGAAGAGGAAGAAGAGGAAGTCGAAACACCCGAGGAAGTGGAATCCGAAGTATCTGAGGAGGAAGAATCTGATGCGTTGGAGGCCGCTGATAAAGAAGAGACAGGGGAACGGGCGAAACCTGACCCTACCGAGGTACCCTTACCAACAACGCCACCATTTACGAGGTCGCCATCCACGACACCCAAGGCGGAGTATCCCAATATCACCGTATCGGTCTCACCCCCACCTCAAACGACTTCGCCTTCTAGCGTCCCTCGAGCGTCTCCAGTTGGAGATCCCGGTACAACGCCCCCTGGCTCTCCCATCAGGGAAACTTCTTCGGTACCAGTGCAGATGCCAGTGCCTACATTCATGACCTCTCCTCCACCGAGTTCGCCTTTCAGTCTAACACCTCGTGCGAGTAACCGGCCCATACGCAGCTCCCCACTTGCGAGTACATCCATTGTCCTCGAGGGCGGAACGGATAAACCTCCGCCTACTTCCAAGTCCCCACCATCAGCAATAGTTCCCCAGCCGGCGGCTCCCAAAGTACCTTTTGGCCAATGGGCTCCCCCTCCACCCGCTCTGGCCACGGATCCCGACTCGACCCAGCCAGCGACTCCCAAAGTACCTTTTGGTCAATGGACTCCCCCTCCACCCGCACTGGCCACGGATGCTGACTCGACTCAGCCAAGGGCGCCTCCAACCTCGTCGTTGTTCCTCGCGACACCTGCTCCTGCGATCTCTACATCTAAGCCCACTTTTGGCGTCGCGCTGTCCGTGTTCACTCCTCCAGAGAAGGTTGCAACTATTGCACCGTCGAGTGCCCCTGCACCCTCTTCCCCTCTATTCACACTCCCAACTAGTTTCCCTTCATTCACATCGAACAGTGCAACGCCAAGTACTTGGGGTACGCCTTCGAAGCCCGCAGCAGCCACTCCTTCCGTGATGAAAACCACGCAAGGCTTCTTTGGTGGTCAACCCAGCCTATTTGGTGCCAAGCCGGGACCACTATCAAGTACACCGTCTCCGTTCATATCCGCAACTCCGTCGATCGTTCCCAGTCCTAGCTCGACGCCACCATTACCGAAGACGCCGGTACCAGTCCCGACACCAACACCGACGCCAGAGGAGGGAATGCAAGCAGAATGTCTTGCCCTCGTAGCTGCTCTCACTAAGCAATTGGAGAATGTGAGTGTTTTTCTTGTCATTGTAATCAAATCAATCAAATCATCTAATATTTGGGCTATCTTTAGCTCAAGCAAATGGCGACAGCGGCTTCACTGAAGACAGGGGAACTTAAGAAGACTTCCGGCCTAAACCATCAAAAGGCTGATCTCGGCGATCCCGAAAGGTGGCTCTTTGGTGATATAGTGGAGTATGGGAGGGTATTGGTGAATGTTCAGGCGGATGTCAAAGAACTCAAATTGCAGCGGGTGTCGTTGCGCAAAGCCATGAAGGAGTTGGATAGTAACATGCTCAAAAGTACGTTCTCAGACGTTGTTCTTATCGATATGGCCTGATGATTTCTAGTCAACACGAGGAAGGAGGAGATCATACGATTCAACAAGGCCAAAACAGATGCCGAGTTTGCGAAAATGCTCAAAATCCGGACGCTTGCTCCGGAATATTCAGAAACACAGTCACAGCTACGGAAGAACATACGGGTAAGTTTTGGGCGTTCGATGGATACTTGATCTTTACTCACCTGACTCTCAGGCGATCAGGGATCGTGTGCAGAAACTCGAGGACTACCTACAGGCATCGAAGAAGAGAATAAACGAATTCAGGACAGGCAGGCCCAGTATAAGGCGAGTGCACTTTCCGCCAGATGATTTTGACCGAGTTTTTCAACTCTATCACAGGCCGCCCTCGCTAGATACTGTGAATCGCACGTTCCGTAACATTGATGTCGCCGTTGATCAACAAAAGCAAGAGATATCTCAGCTACGACATCGCATGATGAAGTTTGAGATCTCTGGGAGTATAGGTGCTCGAGACCGGCTCGCTGTATCATCATCGAAGCGACCACTGAACGTAACTCCAAATGTTGCCATCACTACGGCAGCGGCGTTGAACGCGGAACGGTCTGCGCAAAAGCTAAAGAAAGCCATGTTAGCTTCCAGAAGGCAACCGCTTCTGAACACGATGGCTACTTCTTCCACCGTTCCTATGTCTTTCCAGACCCCGCAGAAAGCGACGGCGGTCAAACCGGATGGGAAGGCGCCAGACGTGAAAACTCCCTCGGGAGCATTCTCCCTGCCGACCACACCGATGACAAGCTTACCCTCGTCACTGCCAGCGTGGTCGCCCTCCGAGTTTGGGAGTCCCGTATCACACGATATCACTCCCTCACGAAGCCGAGGCGTGCTCAAACACCAAAAGCCGATCGCGCTCAAGAAAAATGCGAGCCCTGTTAGCTCGACGCAAACGCAAACGCAAATGCAACCATCGCCGTTTGAGTGGGAGCCAGTGGAAGCTATGAAACCGGTGTCGTCGCTTCCGTTTTCTTTGAGGCCTGTGGGGTCGAGTTGATTCAGGATGGAGGATTTGATCTAGTTACTGTTTTTCTGTGTGTTTTTGAATGTAGTAGCATTGCAATACGAGTGAATCCGTGTTTTATTCAACTGGCTGTTCCCAAGCGGATGCGCGGTCCGACTCCTAACTTGGAGTGCTCATTAGTCGTGGGAAACCAGGTACATCACGTGCCCTGGACAGGTTGCTCGATACCCACACGCGTCACATTCAACAATACCATGAGTACATCCACGTCCCCTTTAGTGCCAATACCGTTGGGTTGTCCGGAAGCTTTCAATGTATCTCCATGCTAATGGTGGCGGTCAAAGTACGCGTGAAGACTCCAGACGCGGAGATGGGCCCGTCGCCGTCACTACGATAATCACCGTGCTGTGGCGCAACAACTATTGAGTACGCTCGATCCTCATCATGTTCCGTCAGTGATGAAGGTTGATATGACCCTTTGGGCTTGCTTTGATCAGCCCTCCATCCGGCAAGTCTTGTACCGGAGCGATGGCGACTCTCATGGTACACCTGGCCATGTGCCAATGCCATGTGGTCTGTCGCCATCATTTCAACGGCCAATGAACTTACTTATTAATCAGTCGAGCGTTGCCAACGCACGCTGTTCTCCACTCGATGTGCACTCATACGCCGAGGTAGCTGCGACGCAGAGTGCAGTATTGGTGGCCTGATTGTCGTATGTTGTCACATCCACAAGTTGTCCGCACTAACCACACCACGTATCACATCTTCCCGTTTCAAGAATCTCCGCAGACAACATTCTCTTACGTATCAAGCGCCGCACCATCACAGTCTTTGCCACAGATGCAGGGGATACTATTTTGCATATCCAAAAGCCCGAGATGACACGGTTTCATCCGATTCCGAGGTTTCCATCGAGGACACGCATCCTGTCCGTCCCTTTCATCCCGTCGGCCCATTTTTCACCTCACTCGAGCGCCGACGATGAACTTGAAGAAAAAGTTCGAAGAGCTTCTCCACTACCGAAACGCGTACTTTCTCGCCTTCTCTGCGACGACTGGGTATGTCTGTTTCGGATGGGACATTGGGTTGATCGGAGGTGTTCTCGCGCTCCCTTCGTTTCAGCAGTACTTTGGGTTGGATAAGGAGTCGGCGGCTGCACGTGCTGCGTTGAGCGGCAACATTGTCTCTGTACTGCAGGCAGGCGGATTGTGGGTTTCTTTTTGTCCGTCGCTTGTGAGACGCGGATGCTGACGTGATGGTAGCTTTGGAGCGATGATATCCACCTGGTTTGCAAACCGCTACGGAAGGAAACCGTCCATGCTTGCTTCCGCCATTGTCTTCGTCATTGGGAGCGTGGTACAGTCGATCGTGGGCCTCGGTAGTACACCAGCCGTCGGACTGAAACTCTTTTATTTCGGCCGATTCTTTGGTGGTGTCGGTGTGGGGCTGATGTCTGCGCTCGTGCCGACCTATGTTACTGAATGCGCGCCGCGGACCATTCGTGGACGTTGTACGGGCAGCATCGAAGTGGCAGTTGGACTTGGAAACATGTTGAGTTGCAAGTATTTTTGGCTATTCTCGCGGTGTCCCGGCTATCTCACATTCTATCACCGATTTAATAGTCTGGGTCAACTATGGCGTATCTATCCAGATCCCTTTTGGGGAGATACAATGGCGCCTACCTATCATCGTTCAGATCATTCCTGGAGTGCTTTTCTTCTTCTTGATGCTCTTTCAGCCCGAATCACCTCGTTGGTTGGTCGAGAAAGAACGTTATGATGACGCTGCCAAGTCCCTCGCATATATCGCGCGTACCGATCCTCGCTCGCCCTCGGTTCAATTCACCCTCTCGGAGATCCGCGCCGACTTTGTGGGTCGTCGTCAACTTGGTCTCATCACCCAATTCCGCAAGATGGGCGAAAGCAGGATGATCGCCCTACGCTGCATCATCCCCGCTCTGCTCACCTTTTTCCAACAATGGTCGGGGACGAATGCGATCAACTATTACTCGCCCCAAATCTTTGCCGCGCTCGGCATCTCGAGCACGACTGCATCGCTCCTCGCGACTGGCATCTACGGGGTCGTGAAATTCCTCACGACGTGTCTCGTGCTCGCATTTCTCATCGACGCCCGGTCATGGGGGCGTAAACGGACCCTCTTTTATGGCGGCCTCGCACAAGCACTGATGATGATTTGGTTAGGTGGGTACGCTGCCATCCACCCCCAAGCGACGCTCATCCCCGCCACCTACCTCTCCATCCTCGCGATCTACCTGTTTGGTGCCGCCTTTTGTCTCGGGTGGGGGATGACCCCGCTCGTGCTCGGCTCCGAGATCGCGCCGGGCCACCTGAGGCCGGCCGTGATGTCCCTCGCGACCGGCGTCACCTGGCTGTTTTCGTACGTGATTGCGGAGGTGACGCCGAGGATGCTTGCACGGATCAGGTGGGGGACGTATGTCGTGTTTGGGGTGGCGGGGGTTCTGATGGCAGGGTGGGCGTGGGTGGGTGTACCAGAGACGACAGGGGTACCGCTCGAGGATGTCAAGTGGCTGTTTCACGATGAGGAGGGGCGGGTGTGGACGAGGTTCGTGGAGGATGCACCGGGTGGGGGATGGGTGCTTCGGGTACTGGGTAAGCGGGGCGTGGCGAGCGTGGAGGAGCTCCAGAGGCGGGTGGGGTGCGCCCCCAAGGTGGAGGACGCTTTGGACGACTCGGAGCCCGAGGCGAAGAAGCGATCGGGTGTACGAAGTGCCCCTGTAGACGATACGCTCATAATCTAGTTGACGTTGCGCGCGCATCAAGCCTACATATCCGCAATACGTCATTGCATCTAGACTTATCGGTAGCGGCGCTGTGCGCCAGTCCCCAACTCCTAAGGTTAAAACGTGATACAAAAATATGGGTGGAGCCTTCAACGTGCAACAACAACCACAAACATTAGTTAAAAAGTTCCTGCAGGTCCACTGGATGCGTTCCTGCACTACGTGGGAGTCGGGGATTTGCCTTGTATCGCAACCACAGGGTTGTCTTCTACTGCCATTCGGTTGATACCAAGGTATGATATGAGGCGTATCGCGACCACAGGGTTGTCTTTTTTTTTTTTTTCTACTTACTGCCGTCCGATTGATACAAAGGTTATGTATGATCATATGGGCAACGTAAACGTTCTTGACGCGTCTTTGGCAGTTCATATGCAATATTGGCTGGTTCACCTCGCGAACAAGGGAATTACCTGATCATATAGCCAAAAGAACGACTTCCAACTTCGATGCCACACTTTTTCGTTTCAGATAGGGTCATGGCATCCGAGATGGATACGTTCGACCCGAATCGCGTCCGAATTGTGTCAGGTACATATGTGGCCTAGTCCAAGCTTCTTTTGTTGATCAACAAACGACAAGGGTTGTATTGTTTTTTCTAATATGCCCGGTCTGATGGTACACACACGATATGACATTTCATTTTTTGGGTATCCAAGGCTACAGAAGCGTATTCGGAAATGCCATTGTGTTTCTAGGATCCAACCGGGGAAGACCATCACGAAAGCATGCGAGACCGGACGCGTAACCAAAGCTCTAACAAGTGAAGCGCAACAGAGCCAGGGAAGGATATATGTGCCGAGAACAAAGCAATCACGAGAACGAAAAAGCATGGGTAGGGACCAATACAAAGACTGAATGCGCCAAGCACACGTCGACGCGTGACCACGGCTCCAAAAGAGAGAGAACAAGGGGAAACCTGATACAAGAACAACACTAGAGGGAAAAAAAGGGTACCGGCCCGAGAAGCATCGAGCTCAAACGGATTCCAGGAGATCGTCGGATCTCTCTTCAAGGTCGAGCATGCGCCTCATGCCCAATGGTTTGTGTGTAAATGTTCTCCGCTCAGCAGAGGCATGGCGGCGAGAAAAGGCGCTAGTATCACGTTTGCCCGGGCTGGAGGAAGGGCAAGTCAATACCACAGGCGTAACGATGAGCGAAAAGATGCAAACCATTCCAAGGTTGACTTTGCAGTCGACTGGGTTGATTTAGTATTAGCAAGAACAGGAAGAGCTGTCTGTTCGGGCCCAGGCTCTGGCATGCTCGCGTACGAATCTTGGAAAATGTCGTTCTGTGCGCCCTCTTTGAAGTTGTAGAGGTCGTTGTAAAAGGGAGGGGAATAGGTGCCTTCAAACATCTGCGGCGCGGGAATGAGTCGAGAGAAGCGGGGTGAATTTGGAGGGGATACATACGTTGTTGCCCTCGGCTTGGAACCAGTAGAGGGGTTGTTTTGCACCATAGGTACAGTTCCCTGGGACAGCATCCTTTTTTCCGTTTTCTGGATCTGCGCCACAGCGGCGAGCCACTTTGGGAGTGGCAAGGCCGACGTTGGAGGTGGAGCCGGTGACACCACAGTTAAAACCGATCATGTACACTGGGTGAAGATATGAGGATATATCGGGAGTACAAAGTTGAGAGGCATACTCTGCTCGGTACCGCTGTTGGCCGCGTGGATCCAGAACCAGGCACAAATGCACTTGCCGTTTGGACAAGGGGGCATCCTTGCTGGAACGGCGAAATCGGTGTATCGGTTCCAAACACAGACCTGGTTGACGCTGAAGACGGTAAAGTCGGAGGGTTTTACCTGGGAGACGTCGTCCTTGTAGGCGATGGCGAGCGCGCAGCCCTTGACGTCGCTGAGACCGGTGGTGTGGAACTGGGTGACGGGCCAACCGGGACAGGGGTTGTTGGGATGCTTTGGGTCCTGGATGTCACCGCGGGACTGTGAGGTGCCATAGTAGGTTGTAGCGCTCTTGTCGCAGGCGAGCTGAGTGGTGACGGTCTGGCCAACGGGGAGCTCGAAGATGTCTTCTGGGTGGGGCGGGTAGTCGAGGAAGTCGTGGAACCACCAGCCTTTGAAGGACCTGTGATTGAGGGGCACGACGGGGCGGTTATCGTAGTTGAAGTCGTGGGTGGTGACGTTGAATCCCCACGTAGAGGGATGCCAGAGGGCTGCAAAAGAGGTGAGGGCGCGGACGGGGACGAGGAGGGGGGGACGGACCGATGTGGGCTGCGACGAGGCGGAGGGAAGAAAAGAGCGCGATGAGGAGGAGGACAGACATGGTGGAGGACCTTCCAGAGGGGCGACTGCTGCTTTGTCCGTCTGCTTTTCATCGCGTTTTTAAACGAGGGGGGATGACGAGAGTATTGTCACGGTCTTCATTGTAGTCACGCGTGACACCGGAAATGAGAGATACGGTTGTCGCGTCGTTTTAACGCCGGCGTGACGGAGATTGTCGTCGTCGTGGTTCTCGAATTCTCGAATGCCTGCTGTTCAAGGTCAAGGTCAAGGTCAAGGTCAAGGTCAAGGTCAATGCTGACTTGCTGCACATGTCTTGTCATCCATATAATCCTCGCCTCTGCCCGTCACGCCTCTTCACTCGTCTCCCCGATGATCCTCAAACAGCTTACCTCCCCTGCCTCCGCGCTCCCGTCGCGTCCCGAACGCCCTTTCAAGTATGTCTGGCCTACCCGCAGCGTCGGATACGACCGCCCGCTTGAAAACTACTTTGATCCCTCCATGGCACACCGCATCCCTCCTGCCGTACCTTCTGGCAGAGTACGTAACTGCTTCTCCTCGTATCCCTCCCATTCACACATTTACCACTTTTAGCTCTATGACACCGTCGCCCGCGCACATGACCTTCGATACCAGGTCTCCCCTAACATGCTCGATCCTTCCTCACGCCCTCTCAATCTCACCGACCGTCCTCGTTCCCTTGCCAAAGTCTCTGCGAACTCACCCGACTACATGGGCATCTCTCCCGACTTGCCAGGCTGGCATCCCCGTCGATCTCCTCACGAAGACCGCCGTGGGACCGTCAGCGTGACCCCAAAGGAAGTCAATTCCCTCGTCCCGTACATACCGCCCATCGACACCAGCTTCCCCCCGCCGTCCAAGGAGTGGCTCGATGCAATGGCAAAATGCATCTTGGCCGATCTCAACGACTCTCATTATATTGACCCCACTTCTACCGACTCGGACGACACCATTTTCGATTACGACACCGACAGTACCCTCGACGTTGCCACCGTCCCTCGCACATCGACCCCACAACCCCCCCAATCAGAGTCCGATCCAAACGCTCATGATCCCGATTTCAATTCCAACACGGATACGGACACGGAAACTGACACTGACATTGACATGGAGAGTGACAACGAATGCGACCGGAATGCCACTCCCATCTCCCATTCGGGTCCTGGTACAGAGTGGTTAATCCGGCGTAAGCGTCCTTCCATCATCATGCTCAACAACAGCAAGAATCTTACTACACGTCTCCGTTCAGCCAGGGGCGACAGGTACCGTCGAAGAGGCGGAAAGACCGGATTTCCCGGCGGAATATCCAAGACCCCCAAGACCCATCCAAACGATACTCCCGCGCGGCAGAGTACCACCGCAGACGAGCGATACACTTGTACCGAACCTTCCTCGTCCCTTGCTCCCCCACGTACCTCACCACCACCTGGAAGCGACGCGGCCACGTCGTCGTGTCCACCCGTTTCATCTATCACGGCGACTGCGCTGCAAATGAAACACGTCCGAATCGAATCCCCTGGCATCGCCTCCTCCGTTCCTCCCAGATCACCCAAACTCTTTCCTTGCTTGCTGGATAGCTGTGCTCAAATATGTGCTTCCGCCGGCGACCTTCAGAGGCACCAACAGTCCCTCCGTCATCGTGTCCCTTCCTATGCTTGCTTGGCTTGCGGCAAGTCATACACGCGATCGGACGCGTTGAAGAGGCATTTGAACAGCAAGGCGTCATGTAAGAAGGAACACGCCGCGAAACTGATCGATGATAATCTACAAGTAGCAGCGGAAGCGAACGACGAGGCGGTGCAAGTCGTGCTCACCTCTTCTGAATGATCGAGGTGTGGAGACGGCGTGCCTCTACCCTCCTTGTTTTGGGGTTTGTTTCTCTGGTTCTCGGTGGCATGGTACAATCGTACGATGTCTTCCACTCCATTGGTTGTTAATAAATTGCATACATATCGCCTGCAGGTCAGGCTGGATACGTTGTGGCACACGCATACATTCATTTTTCTTCAGTCTCTCTCCCTTTTCCCATTTCTGCTCGCATCCTTGTGTCCACTCATCCTGTCCTTGTTGTCACTTGAATTCGTGTACCATGTAGTGTACATCGCATGTCGCCCATCGTCGCTCCTTTGTCATTAATCAAAATCATCTAAACATTCGTCCCTGCACGGCGAGTCAGAAAGTAGTCGTGCCATTTTAAATTCCCCGTCGTTCATGATCGAAGCACACGAATCTAGCGTTTCATATCAACAATGCATCCAGAAAACGCCTCCCCATGCGTCCGGATCTCGAGTTCGGTGGAAGGGACTAGGTCGTGGATGTCATCCGACGCACACGCACACGCGCGGTCTGTGCGGTCTGTGCACATCGAGAAGGGCGAGGCTTGTAGCCCCCTCCCTCGATGCGCACCAGTCATGAATGGTGACCACGCGGGGCGGGTGTAGGATTTTGCCCGTCGTCAAAGTCGACGTCGTAACGCGAGCCTATGCGTCCAACGGGGGTGAACGCGATCAGTCGAGGCAAAACCCCAAAAGGAACGCGCCGACGCCAGTCCCTTCGAGTTTAGATGGGCGTTGCTCGTTTTGCATACTAGACCAGGGGTTCAAGCTCAACGTCACTGATCGATGACATGGAGCGGTCCACCACATCCGTCCAGTGTGTCACCCCCACTGGCAAGAGTCGCATGCTAGCGGGGCGCCCACGGTGGTAACGCGGTCGGTCGAGGTGAAACTATGCAAAACGCCGAGTTCGTGTACGTCAATGACATATGCCAAGGAAAAGAAAGATGCAAAGAGAAGTGGTACCCCCTCCCGGGCCGATGCGCACTCGTCGGTAGGACAGGGTTCAAGCTCAAGCCTGAGGTTCCGAGTCGTTGGTTCAGACTCACAGTCTTCCCCCGAAAACAAGCACACCCCGCCGGTGCGCTATTGTTCTCGCATGATCTGGACCTCGTCGAGTCGTCGTACTCGAGCGGTTCATCATGCGAACCAATACGTCGAGTCCTACGTCATTGTAGAATCGATATGAGATGCCAAGGACAAGATAAGTACAACCTCTGATGGCACACGTGTCCGAGTGGGGATACGACTCTCCTTTATGTTCGGGAATGTGTTTCATAACGATAATGCAAAGGGTCAAGGTCGTTCGTCCGTCGTTTCTCCCAAGGTGGAAAACTTTGAACGCGCTGTTTCAGCGATTCGTCCACGAAGCAATGGACGTGAACATGTGACCAACAGCACATGTATGATCGTGAGTGTCGCGTTCATTCGGCATTCGCCGTCATGAAGAGGGAAAGGGATACGTGGACGTGGGCATCAAGGGTGTCTTGCTCCCGAGTCGGAACGAGCGCGAAGTGTGCGTAGCCTAGTAGTACGGACGGCCTGCCAATCACGGACGAGTCAGGGTCACTATGCTCAGGTTCCGAAGTATGGTCAGAAGCGTCTCACTGAGAACTCCACTATGATCATGACGCACGTCCGATTTTCTCGGTATCGGCGACTCGCTTGTTTGGTAATTGTGCTCGAGATGCGTCGTTGGCTGTGGCGTATTTTGAACGAATGGCATGCCCAGGACGACGTCCCGGTCGAACTTTGTAGGGATGTGACGCGAGAAATCGGTGAAGTTGACCGTGACCAGAGCAGCCATTGTGCGGCTTCAATGCGCTCGCAACTGTGAGTGTTACTATCCCTCCGAAGACACCACTTTTTTTTTCCCTTTTCTCTCCATGGATGGATTCAGAGCGCTGGCGTTCGAACACTCGTCTACGTACTTGCCTGAAATCACGACTTGAGCTCATATCTTCACAGATATTAGACTTACAACGCACCCCTGTGGAACGTGACCAAACCAGACGTCGACTCAGTCAAAGAAGGGATGGTTCTTCGCATCCCATCCTGAAACAGGGGTCGTCACGGTGCCATCCAGTTCGCTCGCGATACGTCGTCTGCCCAATCATCAATGGACTTCGAACGCTTCCTTGCGGACTCTCACCAAGTCAAGGGCCTCGAGATACGGTTTCCCCGGATTATTGAAACAGGGATCGTGTCATCCAGTTTGCTGGCGGCAATCGAGTCCTTCTGGGGTAGATAGATTTCAAACACGACCTGTGGAGACTGCGACCATGCGGGAGAGTGCACGAAGTAGGACGGTTCTCTGATTCTTGAAACAAAGGGTCAGCATCACCCGGTTCGCCGACGACAGACTCATCATATCGCATGGGAGGAAAAACGGTCACCTCGGACCCACCTCTACGCATGGTCTCGGTCATACGAGGCCCATCCGCGACCCACATCCGCATAGGACCAACGGTTACCGACCACAAGGTGCGTCGCATACCGACTCACGTCCGTCTCTCCGCAGCGTCCCCGCAGCTCGCAACTGTCCCCATCATTTCTCCGTCTGCCTATCAACGTTCAGTAGCAATGCTCGGCTATATTCACTCCATCTTACCTCCCCTACACCATGTGCAACGTGTCGGGTCGTTCCTGAACCGCGTTGTAGTATGGAGACTTGAGTTGCATGTGCGTCGGCCAATTAACCTATTCATCTTACGTTTGTCTTGCATCGCCGTCGATTCAAGTTCATGTCGCCTCTCATGTCGTCGGCGCAGAATACCTTCAGGGTCCACCTCCCAAAGTGCTGCAAAATGCAAGTTATGTTGTAGGTCCCGGGCCAGTTCGCAATGCCATGGCCAAATGTTTCGTCGACCCATCCGGTCTACGTCGGTCTTAGTAATTGTCGTTGCCCCGATCTCACCGGCTAACCGGAGTTGGATCTCCCGGTGATGTGACAGCTGTCAGTGGCGGGCAGGCGGTGGTGAACCGAACGGTTGGCATTTTTCCTCCCGCCGCGTCCGGAAACTGAACTGGACAAATAGACTACGATCACTGCGCAGCGGAGATGAGTTGGCTCCCCAAAGAGAAAAAAAGTGAATCTGGTTCTTCGTCAGCAACTTGTTCGCCAGATCTCTCCAACTACAGCAACGTGACCCCCAAGATATCAAATCAAGTCGTGCGTGCTCGACCAAGCCATCCCCCTCCTCCCCAACTCACGGGCGCTCGCTATTGGCCGAATCGCAGAAACGGCTCAGGATACCTGATATGTAAGTACTCGGTGTCAACGAGTTTTTTTTCTGCCAAGTAATACACTTGCTGAAAGAAAAAAAGTTCCGTTCCTATCGTAGCTCTGGTCAGGCACACAAGCATGTGATGGTTTTTAACAGGTCCCCGAGCGTCCTCCTTGTCCTTGCCCAGACAAGGCGACCGTGTGGTGACAAAATGAAAAACGTGCGGCGCTCCCCGCGCAATCGTTTGTGAGCGGGGGATGGGGACCATGCGTCCCACTCCATTAGAACGTTTCAACCCCATCGCGCCGTGACGCGACCAACTTGAAGCAGACCACGGTGGGATCGGCACCTGCCGGTTCTCCATTCCTGGATATCATAATCATCACTCATCACTAGCCACACCAGGACTAACCGTACGTGTGTACAACAATCATCACCTATGCATTGCATGGCGACCTTGTTCTCGGATGGCGCCCAGGCACGTACTACGGCGTTTAACCACGACAATCACCGTTGTCGCGCTCAAAAATAGGATACATTGATGGCCCCCCTTTTTGCCACCACCTTTCTTTTCGTTTATCATCACACGTCTCTTGTGCGCGCGCTGGCGTGCATAGCAACGGGATCAGGCCATCCAGGGTCTCGCCGAGTCTAGGCGTCGCCGAGGGGTGGCATATGGATCTGGTGCGCATGGTGCCAGATTATGGTTCCATGATACTTACTCAGTGTATTACAGCGACTGTCACGTTTCCAACAACACCGTACGTGATATTTCACGTGTGGTTGTGGTCATCCAACACCAATATGTGTGTGTGTGTTCGGATTCTCGAAAAGAGCGCGACTAGATCCGTTGCGATCGCCTGCCTGTTTTCGAATCTCGGGCTCCACCTTCAAGGCAGTACAAGTAGTACGATAATGGCAAGTGCAGCGGGCATTCGTTGGATCTCAGATCTCGAGCATCTCGAGCTTGTTCCAACTTAACCCCCTATCCCCCCTTTTTTTTATTTCTCCTTACACGGTAGTGTAGGAACAATTGGGGTGGAGCCCGCCGTGCCACAACATGTATGGGCGCGCGATCACTATCACTAATCACTTTCAATCTGCGCGCTCAACGTTGAAGTCAGAACTCGGATTCTCCCGCGATCGTACCATATGGACCACGTCACCATTGGATACTTGTTGGTGATACGAACGCCGTTCGTTCCTCATCCATGCCTACAGTGCTGGCAATATTACATGTGTGGGCATGTGTCAGGCACGTACATACTTTTACCAGTACGTGTCCCATCCTCGGATGGAAATAATTCAACACGTTCCCTTGTGATTGACATCATTGACGCCCCATGCCCCATGCCCCACGGGGACACGAGTAAGACAATGGAATAAAAACCATTTTGACGCGTGGTACACGCCGCCCGGATGGAATGTGAATGGGGATGAGTCCTACAGCACGAGCGTACTCGTGACTACGGCAGTCGAGTGACATATACACACTCAGTGCCCAGTGGGGAGGATGGATCTGGAGGGTCTCCTCGTTTGGAGGCGCTTGAAGTCCTATGTTGCTCCGCAAAACTTCTTCTTCCATGTCAGCAACGATTCCTACCTTGGCACATGGGGTGGCGCCGGTCAGTGACGTAGACCCACCCATCCCATCCACGTCGGCAGGATTGAACTCCGCGTCCAGCGAATTCTCTCGACCTTGACATGGACAGCCTGAGTATAACTTATCGATATCGATATCGCGACCATCAATACAGTCATACAGTACATTACATGTATACCCGGGGTGCTCATCTCACTGGCAGGCCTCACCCTAGGGCCCTAGTCACCCCGTCGGAACGATGGCACGATGGCACGACTCGGATACTCGGGTACACTGGCACAGTGCTCGGTGCTCGGTATCGTGTTATGTTACTCCAGATCGATCTGACCCAAAGTGGGGAAAGAGGCTAATTATTTCTCTATCGCCACAACAACATTGTGCCTAGACACAGCCAAAAGCCGCACTGTAGAACCAAGCTCCAAGGGGGATTATCGCCATCAGGAAAAGCAAAGTCAAAAAAAAAACCGCCATGGGGCCGAAAACAGTGCACAGGGAAAGTACCGCGATCTCGCTAGAGCGCTGGGTACCCCGGGGGGGTTTGGCTGGGCTGTAGCCTAGTCATATCCCGTCGGAACCCACTTGGATCCATGGATATGCACGCATGCACTGGTACAATACAATTGTCGCTGGCATGCGGATCCGACGGGTGCACTGACGCCACTCGTAAATCTAACTCGGCACGTCGAGGATTGAAGTTGAACGTACCAAGCTTGAACTTTTTGAGCTCGACGTTGGACTCGTCTCGCACCCTCGGCGCGTCACGGTTTTTCCTTGCACCACATTCAGTATAGGTCCATTTTCCCTTGCACTTTACTATAGTAATCGCGTTTCCTCGGACCAGTCATGTTGGACCACGTTCACTGCCCAAGCCCGGACACGATCCAGATCCGACCCAAAGTGAGGAAAGAGGGGAAGTCTCAAGCCTATCGCCGCATCAGGGAAAGAAAATTAAAATTAAAAAAGTGCCTAGACACAGCCTGAGGCCTGGTGGAGAACCAAGGTCCAGGGGTTTGTATCATCGTCAGGAAAAGAAAATTAAAACACACACACGAATATCCCATAGCCCGAGACGCAAAAAGGAGTGAAACCCCCACCCCCAACTCGAGGGATCTAGCAAGATTCGTCATCATTTCATTTTCATTATCAATACTGTACCCCTGCCGGTGGAGCGTCGTTCATATGGCGACGTGCTCTGAAAGGGTCCCAGGTTGTCGGGCGGTGCTTGCAACACAAGATATGGATATGAGGTGATAAAATCACAGCCTCCTTGTGCCTTTTTTTCATATCGACGACGGACGTGCGGGTGTGGCAGGGGGTTTAAAATTTTAAGTTGTACCTGTACAGGAATATTAATAATACTCACGTTCTTGCACAATCCTGTTCGGTCAGAGCGCTTCCAGGAAGTGAACGCGCCGGTCAAGGTTATCCGGTCGTACGATTATGAGGGGGTGGGGACACATTATCCCGTCGCAGCCGCACCTAGATTCGCTAGCAATCAGAAATACACACGCTCAAAGACATAAAAGGACAATCACGTCCCACCGAAAATCAAAGCGTCCTTGCTCTGATTGGTCCGCCCGATCGAACCATTCACGATGACGAGGCAAGTGTTTACTAATGATATGATCCCGCGAGACGCTTCAAGCGTCCCGATCGTGCGAGTGACATCTGGACGTGGGGAGAGGGACAAGATTAAACGCATCTCGCATCCGACCGACAGGCCGTGGATAGCCGAATATACTTTCCCCCACTCAAGTGTCCAATGGCCGCCATCGTTGTCGTACACCCGTGGAACTGAACCAACCGGAAAGATACGCGCGGACTTTCTTGTCTCCGGCTCCGAACGGTAGTGTCCAATATCCAGTATAGAGCATATAGTAACAGAAAGTGCTTGTCGCCACGACGTCGCACGGCCAACAAGACATGAACTCCGACATGGTCTGCCACGGTGCGTTCCCATTGATTCGAAGCCTCCGAGGTGTTCATGGTTGCCTGGGTCCTTGGTTCCGAGTGAAGTTGAACGACGCGCATACATCTGGACAGGAATGACGTTTGACGACGTATGGCAGGCATGGAGTAGTCATGTCCTATCCCAACACAAACCAATAAACGGGAACGAAAAGACTCACTGCATGAGAATGTAGGCTTCTACCGATCCCTGCTTGGCTGTGTATTCCCGCATCAAATCTTGCTATTTGTTCCGTAGACGGATGGGACACGAACGTGTCCGCGCGTCATCCGCGCATCATGATGGAGGACTCCAAAAAGGGGCGTGGTGAGGAGGGGTGAGAGCCTAGAGAGACGAATGATCCGGATGGATGTGTATGGCGGTGCACTGGGCTAACGTGGTCGCCACGAAGGCCTGGTAAACTTTGATCGTGCAGCCGAGTGATTGGAATGTACAGAAAGTGATGATGGAAATTTGCGCGACGCCGGTGATGCTAGATGGTGCTTACCGTTGAAACGTTGATGCGCTAGCGTCAAAAGTGCGGGATGAAACGTCTGGCAAACGATGGTTTCAGTGGGTGAGGAGAACACAATTGTTTATGCAAGTTTGTATCCGAGCCACCGGACTGTCAATGAGTGATCAAACTTTGCACCAAGTTGCAATCCTCTCATCGCTACAGGGCGTCTAGACTATTTGCGGTGTAGGGCTGCGCTGATGGGCTGTCTCTGGGTATCGCATTCAAGGGATCCTCTCTGCGATGGCTGACCACGAGAGGTCCGATCATGAGACGCAATCGTCCGTTGAAGTATTTTCGTTTTCATCACGTCAATACGAGCTCTCGGAGAAACTCGATGCTGTACCGTACGTGACGTGGGGTCTACACAAGTACCCGGGCGCCAAGTGCAACGACGAGCCAACTGAACGAAGCTCTATCTCTCACACGTGTATTCACACGTCAAGCTATCTGTAAGGCACCGTCTAGCTCGGTGTTGAATAGCGTGTATGTATTTGTGGCCCATCAACTGGAGGACTCATCACGTTTGATCGTAACGATACGGGACGGCCAGTTACGGTATGGCTCGTCGAATGATTGGCCAGAGATGGACTGCGCAGGTGTCCCGGGGGTGTGCGCAGCAAGGAGATGTGCAACCATCATGGAAGTGAGCAACGTTGTACGTGGATTGTCGGAGTGAGTGGAGTATTGATGGAGTTGCGGTGGCGGAGCGAGCGATCGAGACACAGCAGAGAAACCTACGCGGGAGAATTGGCGAGATGGTGAATCCAACGTGCATGGCCGGGTATCATAGGGAGAAGGGAGAATGGCCGAGTGATGGCGCACAGCCCGCCTTCATTAACGCGCCGACGAAGCAGTGCGGATAAATTTAAGTGGCCCCTAATCCAGCGTCGGAGAGAAACGATGGGCGGTGCTGAGATCAACGGGCCCAGCCTGAGGGCGACTTCCAGGAGTATTCGATCGAGGAAGAGGTAGATTCGCCAACACCGTGACAGCGGCGAACTCGATCAGACAGCGCCGCACGTCGGAAGCAAATATTTGCAGTCGATCGCATTTGCGACAGTACAGTGGACTGATAGGGCATTCGTCAGCAGCTGAGTGAGAAGGTCCGGGGACACAAGGCCCTTCCGCGGTCAGAGCAGACAATGGTGCCGAGCTGTCATTGCAGACAAAAGAAAGAGACACCCGTGACTACGAGACGGCCACACGCCCAACGGTACACAGAGTAAGGCAGAGGCTAGTTCTGACATGGGCGAGCCGAGTTTTGTAGCATTAATGATCAGTGGGTGGAGGCGTGGCGGAGGTTAAATAAAAAGCACTCAGTGACTCCATTTGCGACACAAGTTCTCACCCGGCCTTTCTCCCTCCTTCCGCGCGCTTAACTTTCCCTTTCCCCTTCCTCCTCCCCCCTCCATCGATCGTCCATCTACCCGCCCCGACCCCTCCCCTCGACGATGGCCCTTCTCCAGTCAGATCCAGCACACTATCGCGACCAAGATTACCATTCACCAAGCCCCTCGAACAAACCAATCAACATCGGAACTCCGTCCTTCGACATGTACGAATTCAGCCATCTCCAGTCCCCTCCCTTCCCCCACACACCCTCCTACAACGGTTCCTACCACAATTCCCCCTACTCGGGTCAGTCTGACCTCAGCTACGACCCAGATGGCCCCGACAGCTTTGCCCTTCTTGGCGAGGGTCTCGACAGTCTTGCCGTCCGAGGAGACGAGTACGATCCCGCAGAATACGACGCCCCAAACTCATCCGGTCTCCTCGTCTTTGACAGCGAGTACGTGACTGGCTTCGATCCCACTGGCCCTCATGTAGCCGTATCCGTCACCCCTGCTCAAATCGACCAACACTCCCCTCGTTCATACGATCACAGCTCCCCTTCCAGCAACGGCGACGGTCGTCCACGTAGCCGCGCATCTTCCGTCTCCTCAAACCCTCAGATCCTCCCCCATTCTTCCCCTCATCTCGACGTTGCACACAACTTTGAAAACCTGCGCTTCGAATCCCCTAACTGGCGGCTAAACCAGCTGCCAGGCGAAAGAACATTGTCTCCCCCGCGAAAAGCACAGTCCCCACCTCAGCTTCTCATTCCGGACAGTAGCCCTTCCTTATTCCCCCAGGAAACACCCATGATTAATGCCCCAGAGGGCGATGGCGGTTTCGTTTCGAGCGGTCCTCAACTTCACATTGTCCCCGCTACTCCCGTAAGTGGTGGTGGAGCGGCTTCACAAGCCGTTCCCTTCCAAGCCACCCTGGAAACACTCCATCAAGGCAAGTTGTTGATATCATCACGTTTATTTCTGGAAATCCACTCTTACCATTTTTGTATTCTCTGCGTTTTACCTCCGTAACAGGCTCATCGCAAAACGGACCACAGCAACAAGCGTCAACACCCCCATGGGATCACCAACAAATTCAACAGACCGAGGTCTCCCAATCTCTCGGGGTACCACCTCAATTCCATGAACAGGGCGTACAGCCTTTTCCACACAGCCACACTTCCCATAGGGGGCTGTCCGCTCTCGGTCCCCAACTACATCCCGATGGTACAAATACCAACTTTCTGCTTCCAAACATCCCCCCTCGTACGCGCAGCAAGTCAGACACTGCTTCATCTCTACGTCCTCAATTTTGGAATTCCTCTCTAATGGCCCCAGACCAACTCAACCCCCTTGAAGGTTCTGCCCTCGACGACAATGTCCATACCGTCAACCTCGACGAAGTCCATCCTCAACACCACCAACAATACTCATCATCGTTCAATCTCTCAAACGTTACCCTCCCCCAATTCAACTTTAACCCCACCTCCACCAACATGTCTTCCTACCTCACTCCCGGCGACCCCGCCGCTGTTAGTATTCGCCGAGCCAAGTCCGATAGCGGTCGCCCAGGCCATACTCGCCTGTCGCGCTCCGAGGATATGACATCTTCACTGTTCTATCCCCCTTCATCCCAACAAGACTTCATCAATCGTCAGTTCCTATACCCACAGGAGACAGTCCCTTCCATTCGCGGCCACGCTCGGAGAGCCTCCTCTGGTTCTCGTGGTGGTGGAGACGGTAGCTGGAGCGCACTGTCCTCTAATCGCCAGAGTCCATACCCCAGCCCGTCCGCAAGTCCACGTGTTCGCTACGAAGACCTTCCCAACGTTGCACTCACCGGCAGACAACTCCCGATGTCCGGCCAAGCTCTCTCTCCCCAGCCCGTCAACGGTCCTATGGTCAATGTCTCGAAGCAGACTGTGACGAGCGAACGCACAGCTGGTGCAAGTCATCGTCGCAGGAAGCAGGATGCCAACTTTTTGTGTCCTGTGCCAGGCTGTGGTAGTACGTTCACAAGAAGCTTCAACTTGAAAGGTGTGTTGTTCAATTCAACGTGTTGCTTTACCTCATATACTGACTTTATTAGGTCATATGAGGTCCCACAACGAGGAACGGCCATTCCAGTGCAAGTGGCCTGGCTGTGGCAAGGGCTTCGCTCGGCAACACGATTGCAAACGTCACGAACAGCTGCATTCCAATTACCGTCCCTTCACTTGCGAGGGGTGCAACAAGACATTTGCTCGTATGGACGCCCTCAACCGACATCGTAAGTATCCTCACTTCGATTCATGGCGATAACTCAACGTCTATGTGTACTCAGTGCGTTCTGAAGGTGGCGCTGAATGTCAGCGTATCTTGGATGCCGCCAAGGGCTCCGACAAGCTGACGATTCCCAAGACTGAAGACAAGGCATGGCCCGGCATGAGCGTCATGGTCTAATACCTGGTCACGTTGATCTCTCATTTACCGCAAGTCATCGATGCCCCATATAATCCGCATCAAGATAATCTTTGCATTGTATCCTCAAGCTCACTTTTACGATTACTTACCATACATACGGGGACGCCTTGCGGTTTCTGCTTTACCCTGATCCCCGCCTATCATTTATGTTGTTATTGATAGCACGATTCACCTCTGCTCACCTTCGTATATTCTCGTGTGTGCACCGCTGCCATCTTTATTATTCGTCGCCCTCTTTCTCTTACCTGTGTTCGATTCTTGTAGCGTAGCTCATCTTAGATATTGGTGGACGTGAGTCATCCTAACGTATTTATGTAACTGGAACGACAGACTCTTGAAAGCAAATCACTAATATTTTTATGCTTTCTGATGGAACGCGCGTTGAATGTGTGGCGGTGGTCTAACCTCGAGGCTAGCACGAGGACGTATCTGGTACTTGCAAACAAACCTACGAGGAGATCGCGTTCCGTAACTAGGTATCCGATGTATCGGACGTTTGATTTCGGATGAATCCGATGATGCTAAGACGGTTTGCCGAGGCCAGTGAGAGCCAAGTAATGGACATTCAATTGGACGTGCATCGTGCACTGCCTCTGGTGACAGGATGGGCCTGACAAAAAAAAAAGTAATGTATGCGATCGGGCTGGCCGGGGGTGTGTAGAGGGTATTATATCGGGGCAGTGTTGTCTCCGTGGTTCGTGGTCGGTGGTCGGTGGTCGGTGTCTGTGTGTGCCCGATTGCAGTCGCGTGGCCAGGAAGGGAAGGATGGAAGGAACTCCGAGTCGATCGGTGCCGCCGTTCAACGCGCACGCCGGGTTCGAGTCAGCTCAAGGCGTAACGTCTCTGAGATGGCCTATCTGATATGAGGTTTTTCAGCCCCTCCGAGTCGTAGTGAGTAGCGGTGCAGCGGTGCACGATCCCGAGGTGAGTGGTAACAGCCAATGGCCGACGATCCATCAACTCTGCAGCTAGAGGTCTTTTTTTCGAAGCGCGCGCTTGGATGCATGTTTCTTTGCTTTACGCGTTGGATGACTCGGAGCTGGTGCCCGACGTACGTGTCGATCCCACTATGGCATTGACAGGCTCGAGTCAGCTCTATGATTCACGAGCAAAAACGACTCAGTCAACAACTTCCAGAAGTCTGCACTGCCTCGTCAATGGAAAAGAAGTTGTACTGTACAATAAAATAAAATTCCCTCAATCATAATGTGCCTTGAAGGAGCGAGCGAATCTGAATCTGAATCTGTATGTATGTGCCAGACTGCGGATCCAAGTCCAATTCGGTTTTCCATCAACCCTCTTGCAGCGCATTGGTCCCAGAGTCCAGGCCATGACTCAGTGCTCAGTACTGAGTGCTCAGTCATCCATTAACCAGTAGTCAGCACAAGTCCCGTGACGCATGATGGGCGGTGTGTGCTTTCGAAATGCCACTGACAATGTTGTCATGTTGATCGGGTGAGACGGATGGGATGACGTGCCAGGGGTCGAGACACAGCAAAGCCTGGAAAAGCGTGACCGCAAAACCCGACGACGGCCGAGTTTCAAGTCGTACAGACGACAGCGCGCGGGGATAGTTGCCGTTGGAAATTGGAATCCACAGGCACGCACACAGTGTACGCACACGTCCAGGGGCAAGGTACGTGCAAGCGGCGATCATGGAGTCATGTGTCCAACGCCTTTGAGGCCAATCGTGTCCCATGCGTCGACAGTCAATGAAGAATGAAAAAAACTTTTTACTGATGCGCGCATGTCGACGGACGCCGACTACGGCGCTTGAACGCCGCCTCTGCGCAGGGGCAGGGGCTACTAGTTTGCATCTTGGATAGCGGGGCAGTGCAACTGTTGCGCCACCCTTTCGACACTGCCTTGGTTTCCAGCTGATGGGGATGCAGATCGTATCCGCGACTCGGAGACTGCGAGAGTCTCAGGTCTCAGAGAGAGTTTGCGTCCGTGACTAGTATGTGTAAGATGGGAGCAGTGAGATGTGAGATGGGTGATGGGTGAGATGTGGAGATTCGGATGCCAGGAGACCTGGTCGACGGTCGACGCGCGTTCGAGATCCGACGTGCGGACCTGAGTTCAGATTCAGGATCGTATCGGTACAGTACATACCGTATAGTTTTGCCTTTCTGGCTCAGTGGGAAAAGGTGACCGGTGACCGTAGAGGACTAGCGATTAGCGATTAGTTAATGAGACAAAGATGACTAGCACTGGTTCAGAAAGATCTCAGAACTGACGACACAATGTACCGACACCCCCTCGCGTCGTGTAGAGGTGCGGGGTCGAAGGACCGATCTGCTGGCACCCGAGACGGCGTGCCACTGGCAGAGTGAAACGAACTGAATCTCCGATCGAATCGGCAATTTGCTTTGTACGCGCTTTTGGCATAATGCGTACAAATATGTCCCCGGTGATCAAAAACCGCCATCTGGAAGTTGTTCATGTTCATGTTCGGCGTTGACACTTGGCATCTAGACGTGTGGCACCGCGGAGTACTTGGATTCCGCTTTGCGTGGGTCCGTGACACCAGCAGGATTCAGGGCGTATTACACGGCGTCACCCACGACGACCGCTCGAATTCGAGCATTGAATAGAAAGTACGTCTGAAGTTTCCCATCGCCATTGGACCCTGCCCGTATTCCATACTTCATAACCATCACCGTATCACCAGCTTTTCCATCGAACAGCCTCGTTCGCTTCCACATCCGTCGTAGATCGACGCGATCGTTTCGAATTTATGGTTAAATATATACAGCAAGAGCCATATAGCCGCTTGGGTCAACGCGTACACGTCAGATTGCAAGTGTCATCACATCGACTGTAGGATGCATCGTCTCAGTCGCGACGTCGTGTTAGCATAATGTATGAATTTTTTTTTTTTTCGTTTTCCTCTTTTCTGAATGCCGCACCGCATCTTTCCGACTTTTTCAATATGCAGGGAGCCCGAGAACCGCGGTACCTGCAACCCGCGATAGAATGACGAGACTTGTTCAAAAGCCTGGTAGGCACTGCCTCCGAGCCTCTTGCGTGGTCCCACTCGTCGACTTGCCCAACTCGGATGCAGAGTTCGCGTTTCATCCATAATCCATTCAAACATGATGATACCAGACTGCGGGGTTTCTAAGCCATGCCGTACGGTTCAACTCGCCAACGCAGAGGTTCAGGAACCGCAGTCGTACGCAGTCTTTGTCACAACGCCTGCATCAATATTTGGGGGTGAGTTGAATGTACCACCAAACTTGAAATAAATTGATAACATTTCATCTGGAAGCAGAACTTCAAGCTTCAAGTTTAGCAGTTTAAGTGGTTGAAAACCGTTGTAAATTTCAAATTTAGCATGTGAATTATAATTTCAAGTTTTAGCTCACCTCCAAATATTGATGCAGCCATTGTGTGTGTTGCAGTCAGTTGCATGTGCATGTGTAGAGATATTGGTTACAGTACTGTGCATAGTTGGCTTGGCTTGGCTTGGCTTGGTTACGGTGATAAGTGGGTCGATGGATGAATGGATGCATGATGGGATGATCACGTCGGAAGGCGATACGGTGGAGCGTAAGTTGGCCAGGATGGCAAAGTGGCCAATTCGATGGTCGCGTCTCGGATGGGGGCTGTGTCTGCGCGTTGAATCATTGGCGCTCCCAGGAGACGTACGCGATCATATCGCGCCTTTTTGCGTCTTCCTTGTTCTTTTATTGCAAGGCGTTGATCAACTTTGTTGATGGGCAAGAAAATTTGTTGAATGCCGGAGGTGGTTCGATCGAGGCAGGCGTGTGTTTCACCGCGGTGACCCTCGGACACAAGCCGCAACAGAAAATAGAGATGACAATAACAAGAGAAAAAAATAAAAATAAAGAAGCGAAAAGGTACGTTGTCGGAGCCAGCGGAACGACGGTTTCGCCGGTCGTGCAACTCCGGCGGGCGGGTGGCGCATGCCGTGACACCGACGTCGCTAGGAAAAAGGTGACGTCGGTACAGGCACTACTTGTCACGGCGTGATGGAATCTGCACACATAGTATCAGATTCAATATATCAAGTTCGGTCCCCATGACCGGCGTCGGTGGAACACGATCATGGAGGTGACATCGAATACTTATATACAATATATTCACTTCATCTCCGGCTTTGGTACCTGGTGCTACATGTTTGGGATCATCTACGACCAGTTTGGATGGTTGGACGAGTGCCAGCGATAAAGGCACCAGAAAAGCCGATCACGGACGTGTAAGATGGGCGGCCCGTGACTTACTTAAATACCGAGCGCGGCCTGCCAGTGGGTGACACGGGGTGATTCAAGAGTTGATCGGTCGTATGGTGAATGCGATGGTGCGATTACAAGTCCATGTCAAAGGTCGGTCCAACGTCGTCGAATCTAAATTCTAGCACGGCCTTTGGATGTACGGGAGATAACTCGGGGCGGCAATTGTAATCAAATTATTCCGAATGTCATCGTCGTGGAATTTTGACCTCCACGTCATTCTCCACCAGTACCACGTTGAGCTTTCTTGGTCGTTCGTTGTTCCCTGTCAGTGGCTGAGTTGTTCAGCCATCGATGCTATTCACCGATCAAACAAAGAGGTTTCCGTTTTGACGTCCATCAAACCAAGAAAAAGACAGAAATGGAACATCCGAAAAAACCGTGCGCTGGCACAGGACGAAAGTCACTTGCCATCACTCCAAGAAAACAAATGCGCCGACAACGCACCGCCAACTCCGACACGGCCCATCTGCTCTCATGAACTTGTCGTGCACCCCGCCCGTGCCAGTTGTGCTCCTCGGCTCCAAGACATACCTTGAGTTGTTCTAGAAATAAATCTTCCAACTCATTTGCCAGATGCCACGTCCGCGGTCGCCGGTGCGGTCAACAAACTCAGGGAGACGTTACTCTGCTGTCGGTTGAGAAACGTATGTCGCGGATACGTACAAGATGACCCTCACTTCCGTGTTAAAATTGCAACCAAGAACGTCGAACGCGTCGAGAGGTTTTGCTCGGAGATGCTGGCGGAATCAGGGAGGGGACGACTATGCGGTAGGACAGGGTGTTGATGCATCTTTTCAAGGACGTTTGGCCTCAGAGAATGCATGTAAATTCTGTTTACGACTCAAGAGTCATCGGCTGACATGTATTCGTTAACCAGTCTTTGGTGCTCACCAAGTCAATAGCAAAGACGGCAGAGTCCTTGCACTTTCACGAGCATAGGTCGAATGAGAAATGCATCCCAAGTCACTTCGGCTATCGGATAGCATGTTAACCGTCTCTTTCGCACCAATAACCTGACCCTCTAAGGCGTTTGAGAGAACGCGAGAACGAGCACAATCATGTGTCTTTAAGGGAGAGTAACATTCAATGTGGTGACAATGGGTAAAACGAAGCAACCCTCGAGCGCCCACTAGATTGGTGTAAATACGAGATCCGTACTCAGCTGCCTGATGATTTTCTGACAAAATAATCCAGCAACTGAGTACGGATCACAGTTTTTTGTATGTTCCGATCAAGGTTGGTGACACAGGGCGTCAGCGGGTTGGTCGTACCAGGATTTGAGCAACCATACTCGCATGAACTGATCGGGTGCGTTGAGCAAGCGAGCAGCCTGAGAGACCATCAACTCCAACGTTGGAATGGAGGCAGTCTAGTCCCGTTGTATTGGTAAATTTTCCAAGCGCTGTTAGGAAGGACACAGGCCAAGCATCAAGTTGACGGTGCTCGCCGAAGGCGATAGTGAGGGGCATACCTGTAGGCTTGGCGAACCACAAAGCGGCCTGGCCCGGGGATGATGTGCTCGAACGCATGAGCAGATGTCCCATGAAGCTGTAAATGGAAGAGCAAAAGCTACGACCACACGTTATCTAGGCACCAAACTGGGAAACGGCCAACTCGACTTGACATTACACTCATACCTGGCACCGGGCATGAAGATTCGGCCCGGGTTTCTTGACCCAGTGGCCTCGAATCTGTAAGCCCGTCGGGTCCATCAGGCAAAGATGTTGCACGCCACATTCACCTTTACTAAACCCCCGGGTAGATAAATTGCAAGCTGCTTCGCGACACCATTCTCCCTCAAACCATCACGATGAGGTTGAATTTAGATTACACCGTCTACAAGGGCCATCAATCTGGAAGAATCGTCAAGTCCAAAGGCCACAAGGATGACCTCGCCCACGACGAGGTCCTTATCAAAATCACCCATACAGGATTGTGCGGCACCGACGAGCACTACAAGATCGCCGACATGGTCCTTGGTCATGAAGGCGTAGGAACTGTTCAGCAAGTCGGCGCCGAGGTAACCACGTTTAAAATGTGTGTGTTTTCTCGGATGAAACGCTTACCGTCGTGCTCACATACAAATCAGCGGAGATCGCGCAGGTTGGGGATACCTGCATAATTGCTGCATGCACTGTGACCAGTGTTTGAGCGGCAACGAGATGTTGTGTCCTGAACACGCCATGTACGGCGAGGCTGACCTGGACCAGGGCGGGTTCGCTTCGCACGCAGTCTGGAAGGCTGCTTTCCTCTTCCACATCCCCAACTCGATGCCATCTGCAGCGGCAGCTCCGCTCATGTGTGCTGGATCGACCGTGTTCAATACATTATACACGTACGTTCGGTCCACTGACCGCGTGGGCATTGTGGGGGTTGGCGGCCTTGGACACCTCGCTATTCAGTTTGCTTCCAAGATGGGATGCGATGTTATCGTCTTCTCCGGCACAGAGAGCAAAAAGGAGGAGGCGAAGAAGCTAGGTGCAAGCGAGTTCCACGCGTTAAAGGGCACAAGAAAGCTCGACATCGGACGGCGTGTCGACCATCTGATTATTACGACCTCATTCCTGCCCGATTGGAATTTGTAAGTCATGCACTGCCTGGGAAAAACGGTACGACTAACCACGCTACTGAATAGGCTGTTGCCGGTTTTAGAGCCAAGAGGCACCATCTACCCCATGACTGTGTCAGATAAGGACCTCGTCCTGCCCTACATGCCAATCTTGAACGGCGGTATCCGGATCCAAGGGGGCTTTCCGTGCTCACGGGGGACACATGTCAAGATGCTGAGGTTCGCGGCGCTGCACGGCATCCAGCCTATAATCGAGGAATTCCCGATGAGCGTCGAAGGCATTGAGGATGCGTTGGTGAGGCTAGAACAAGGAAAGATTAGGTACCGCGCTGTCATGGTGGCTTGAAGGTGCACGAGTGATAGTACTTACACGTATTGTACAAAACTTCTCGGGGTGATATCATGTCTGTATCCTTGTATGGACGTAGAATCGCAGAGTGGTACGACTCAAGTTACCGTTGTCCTGTGACGAGATGGACGGAGGTCGCGACTCCGAGTCGCGTGATCACAGTTCGCACGGGGTCCATGTTCAGCGCTCCCGAAGTCCGCTCAATGTCTCTCGGACCTCTTGTCGCTTGCGATCCTTGCGGGTGCGATACCTGCTAGATCAAACTGATCTCTCAAGACCCCCCCGCAACGCTGCTCTCACAGCGCAAGAAACTCCACGTCTACGGTCCAGTCAGCCACGGGTGAGCGGTTTTTGGGTACCCAAAGAGTTGCGAATTCCATCAGCATCAGCTATGTACGAGTGCGTTTCCTGTCTCTTTTTCAATCGTCATTCCCTTTGCTCAATATACCTGGTAATATTTAGCAAGTACGCGAATACCTTTGCGGAATAAAAGTGGCATACGGGCTCGCGCCATCTTGATACCTGGAACTATTCCTTTCGCCGATTCACATCAAGAACTGTGGAACGGCGCCCTCGCGATTGGAACGCCACCACAGGACTTTACAGGTGAGCACTTCCCATTGTGTCTGGATAATCTTGCTGAACTCTTCAATGTTCGATAAGTGAAATTTGCTAGCGCACGCATGACCTTCCTTCCCTTCATGAGGCTAAGCATCTGGCTTGTTAGCCTTCGATACACATCACTGTTGCACCCTGTCAACCTCGTTCTTCCGTTCCCTCCACCTCTGGTGACTAGCAACAAATCTCACGGATGATCGATGATCGCCCACGTATTATATGATGACGTTGGATGTAAAAGCCCTGTGCTACAATTTACTTCTCAGGAATCGGTGATGACTCGCTGACTACCAGGCCGGTAGTATAAATAACAATGTGTGGGGCTAACGTGCTTGTGAAACTACCTTGAGGAATTTGTCCCCTCCTAACAACCTGTGAACAAATCCAATCCATCCGGTGTTCGGAGAAATCTTGCCCACTTGAAATACAAATCCCGTCCATGTTAGGTGGAGAACTGCTCTCTTCCCGGACAAGGAGCATGAGCCTAAGGTAGCACAAAAACTGGACTGCACCACCGAGAACACTGCACTTGCAACTGATCCTCACAGTGAAGTTGAGTGAACGGTGTCTCCTCACCAACCTCAATGAAGTTTTGAAGCATGTCACTTGATAGCCAGGTCAACTACTGTGCTGAAGTGGCCTCAAATGGTGAGTGAACAACTGCCGCACCGGAGGGGCAGCAGCGGGACCCCGAACTGCTAGGGCCTTAAGGAGTAAGTACCCATTCCACGCCCCTCCGACACCTCTAGGCCTGCTGAATGGTCAGGAGCGTGCAGCCAGCAGAAGGTCAAAGGGGGATGTAGATAATGTGCTGCAGATGGTAAATATTCACGTTCCCTGGCGTAATACAATAAATTTTGCTACTAGTGTGAACGAGGAGGAGACAGTGCCTGCAGAGCGCACCTTGAACAGAAGCGGAAGTTCATAGCAGGTCCAGCGCATCGCGCATCCCTTTGGAACATTTGGCCCACTCCGAGTCAGGCTGACACAAACGTGTGTGACCGCGCGTTACTCAGCGAAGGAAGCAGCTTCAACTTAAACTCACACCACACTCGGACCCGGCAATCCGGAATAAAGATTTGGCCCGGGTTCTTAACTGAGTGGTCATGAATCTGTAAGCTGCCCCTCGGGCGTCGGGCGTCGTGCGCAACCACTAATACATACTGACTACGATGTTGTCAGCTAAATTCACCATCGCTATGTCATCACAGACGACCTTCACATATAAATTGCGAGTTGCATCGCGACACCATTCTCCCTCAAACCATCACGATGCAGTTGGATTTAGATTACACCGTCTACAAGGGCCATCAATCTGGAAGAATCGTCAAGTCCAAAGGCCACAAGGATGACCTCGCCCACGACGAGGTCCTCATCAAAATCACCCACGCAGGATTGTGCGGCACCGACGAGCACTACAAGTCTGCTGACATGGTCCTCGGTCATGAAGGCGTCGGAATTGTTCAGCAAGTCGGCGCTGAGGTAACCACGTTTAAAGTGTATGTATTTTCTCGGATGAACCGCTTACCGTCGTGCTCACATACAAATCAGCGGAGATCGCGCAGGTTGGGGGTACCTGCATAATTGCTGCATGCATTGTGACCAGTGTTTGAGCGGCAACGAGATGTTGTGTCCTGAACGCGCCATGTACGGCGAGACTGACCTGGACCAGGGAGGGTTCGCTTCGCACGCAGTCTGGAAGGCTGCTTTCCTCTTCCACATCCCCGACTCGATCCCATCTGCAGCGGCAGCTCCACTCATGTGTGCTGGATCGACCGTGTTCAACACGTTATACACGTATGTCCGGTCCACTGACCGCGTGGGCGTTGTGGGGGTTGGCGGCCTTGGACACCTCGCTATTCAGTTTGCTTCCAAGATGGGATGCGATGTTATCGTCTTCTCCGGCACAGACAATAAAAGGGAAGAGGCGAAGAAGCTAGGTGCAACCGAGTTCTACGTGACAAAGGGCGCAAGCAAGCTCGACATCGGACGGCGTGTCGACCATCTGATTATTACGACCTCATTCCTGCCCGATTGGAACCTGTAAGTCTTGCGCTATCTAGGAAAAACGGTACTAACCACGCTGCTGAATAGGCTATTACCAATATTAGAGCCAGGAGGCACCGTCTACCCCATGACTGTGTCAGAGAAGGACCTTGTCCTGCCCTACATGCCAATCTTGGGTGGTGGTATCCGGATCCAAGGGAGCCTGCCGTGCTCGCGGGGGACACATGTCAAGATGCTGACTTTCGCGGCGCTGCACGGCGTCCAGCCTATAATCGAGGAATTCCCGATGAGCGTCGAAGGCATTGAGGATGCGATGGCGGGGCTAGAACAGGGAAAGATTAGATATCGCGCAGTCATGGTGGCATGAAGGTGTACGATATATATGTATTGCATGAATTTCTCGCGGTATTCTGCAGATAGACGGCCGGGGATGAGCACAGTGATATCGACCAGTATGGAATGTCAAAAGTACATCTGTTGGCTAGTTGTAGGGGAACCAGGTTCAGTGACAATGATCTGCGAGTCGAAATGCTCACCTGCAGGCAGCAGAAGTTCAGCGGTTGGATATCATGTCTGTGCCCTTGTATGAACGTGGGATCGCAGAACTTGGTGCGACTCAAGTCACCGATCGTCGAGTGTCCACTGTGTCAAGTGACAAGTCTAACGGCGACTGACTGTCCAGGATACGTGACCAGGAAACTTTTGAAGTTGGCCGCGACTCGGAGTTGAATCAATCGATCACAGTTCGCACACATGATGCACTGATGTCCAATGTCTCATATCGTCTATAGCAAGGTCCTAGCAGTGACCAACCCGTCGAGGCACCACTGAACTATGTCAATCCATAGGCACTTGGACTCAGAAGACAAAAAATTTCACCTTTAGCACCCGCCAATCCCCAGGCTAGTGTCCGTCAGCCGCATCCTGGCCTTCAAAGCTTCATGGTCAGCCTCACACCCGTTCGCTAGGTATATGTACCGCGTCGCATTGCTAGTACGTCCAGCCCATCCTCATTCTTCAACAAGATGAAGTCCGTTCAATGCCTCTCGGTCCTCCTGTCGCTTGCGATCCTTGCGGGTGCGATACCTGCCAGATCAAACCGACCTCTCAAGATCCCTTTGCAGCGACGCTCTCGCAACGCAAGAAACTCCATGTCTGTCCAATCTGCCACGGGTGAATGGTTCTTGGGTGCCCAAAGAGTTGCGAATTCCATCAGCTATACCTACGCGTGCGTATCCTGTCTCTTTTCACTCGTCATCCCCTTTGCTCAGTTGGCTTGACAATGTTTAGCAAGTACGCGAATACATTTGCAGCATACGAGCGGAATACGGGCTCGCGCCATCCACTTGATACTTGGCGGAGATCCTCCTCCTCCAGCCTATCTAGACGTGCAACCAGTAGAACTATTTCTCTTACCAATCAAGGTCAAGAACTGTGGTACGGTTCTCTCACGATCGGAACGCCGCCACAGGACTTCACAGGTGAAACGCTTTCCATTGTGCATGGATCATCTTGCTGAACTCTTCATGTTCAATAAGTGGACTTTGACACGGGTAGCTCCGACCTGTGTGAGTGGCTTGGCTCTTGAACTACTAGCATGGATGGGTTTATCTTTCTTGTCTAGGGATACCCGACGTATTCTGCCCAGTGACCTGTTCTGGACATCGCATGTATGACCCGTCCAAGTCAAGCACTTCTCAGGGCAGGTACCGTCCCTTTACCTTGGAATACGGTTCTGGAGAGACCGCCGGAGCTCAGTACGAAGACAGGGTCGTCGTTGGCCCATACGAGGCAGGCCTTAATTATCAGTGTTTGGACGTTGACTCACCTTACCCACTAGATCGCGGACCAAACGTTTGGTAGTTCATGGGCTATGTCAACTCAGTTTTCCTCGCAGAATTACGAACCGGATGGCCTTTCTGGCTTGGGGTTCTCGGAGATCTCAGACCTTGATGGACCAACGCTGATGGAGAACTTGAAGGAAAGTGGTCAACTGCCTCGATTGTTGTTCAGCTTCAAGCTCTCCGGCACCGCCGGACAAAGCGAGCTGACTGTAGGTGATGCGGACTACGCTGCGTTCAAGAATGAGACACTCGTGTCTATCCCGGTAACCGTGAAAGGCTACTGGCAAGTTGTTTTAGGCGGCATCTCTAGTCCCAGCCACGAGATTGCGCAGAGCGTCAATTTTCCTGCAATCGTTGATACCGGCACTACGCTTATCATGGCGCCAAGGGAGATTGTAGACGACTACTTTTCAGACATTCCGGGTTCAAATTGTATGACGACTGATGGCATATGTACGGGTACGTCGCGTCTATATGTCCCGGTGGCATCACTTCATTTGACGTCCTGCAGTCCCATGCGCTACCATCAACGGGACGGCCCCGGTGTTCAGATTTGGAGAGCGAGACTTTCGGGTATCTCCTGAAAGATGGAACTTCGGTCCCTATACAGATGGGTCGTCAGACTGTATTGCTGGCCTGGGTGTATTCGGTATGTTGCTCTTGACGTGTGTCGCCACATTCCAAGTTCATATGCATTGACAGAAGGGCCGTTTGTGATCGTCGGGGATGTGTTATTGCGAACCGTATATTCTATTTTCGACTTTTCGGACCCGCCTAGTGTTCAGTTTGCGGAACTTGTTTGATCGCCCACTTTTGTTTTCGTCTTCATTCTTGTTGAGGAGATATCTGATTAGTGAGAGACTGGATGTATTTTTTTGTTTCTCGGATATGTTGAATGCACGAGCTCCCAAACATGGTTGCCTCATTTGGACCAGTGCGGGTTACTACCCTACTTAGTAGGAGAAACATTCACTGCAGTGACTTGGCATATGCCAGCCCTTGGTACCACTTTGCCGTTTCCGCGCTGACTGACTGATCGTTGTAACTCACATATCTCGGGTACGAGGTCCCGTTCGTACCCGTGTATCATCCAGGTCATCTACAAGTGTCGTTTCCAAGGAGTCGCAGCACGAAGATAAACCGGAAGAGCCATGTCCTACTCCTCTCTCCTCCCCGTCTTTCCAACCCAAGCACACTTTTCAGTCTTCCCACCACCCCAGCCCGCGTCCAAGGGCTTTCCACAAGCGCAGCAGTCACCCTCTGCACCACCAGCCCCAAGTTCATTCAGGGCACCTGCCCACAAGCATGCTCACCATCTACACTCCATTCCGCCTCGCGAAAAGTCCACTAGGACGCTCATCATCGACCACATGCTCTGGGTACACGCACGCACGAGATTCGCCCAAGCGCGCGCAGAACTGGGCATGACGGACCGCACCGGCGGTCCCTCCTCGCCGCATTTTCGTTTCCGAGAACGGCCAGAGCAGTACGACGAAGAGGACGAGATCTCGAGCGACGGCGAGGACGTAGACCAGCTCAAAGCCAGAGCGGCAGGGCATGGAGATACCCACAACGAAGACGAGGACAATAGGATGCAGAAGCAAGACTTTGCTTTGGCGAGGAGTCTCAGACTGCGCGCGATTGCGCTTGAAAAGGTCGTTTCTTCCATGCTCGATCAGCCGCCACCTCTACTGCACCCCGATCCTCCCTTCGGTGACGAACTGCAATCTCCTCCGCAGTCGCCGAAACACCGTGAATCTCAGTTTCCGTCTAAATCTCATCCACATACGTTGCCAAACGGAGTTCGCCTCCGTCTTGCCCTTGGGACGGTCATCAATGACCTATTCGCCCGTCAGGCGCCCATAGCGCCATATCGACATCATCACCACCCTCCTCCGATCGTCGTTTCCAGCACTCTTTCAGAAAGAGGATCCGCAGATTCCGGATCCTCAAGTGGCTCACCAGTGCTCCAGAACACGTCGCCGCATCCTTCCGTTAGCACGAGTCAATCGTCGGGAGGAGTTACCGGTGTGCTCCCACCATCGCTCACCGCGCTGGCATCCATATCGGGAGCATCAGGGGGACAACAATACTCGCTTTCTTCGCCCATCTCCGTTCCCGGTGCACAGGGGCATTGGATTGTACGTCGCTATCCCTCTCGTGCTCTTGCAGGCAACTAACAATTTACGGAAGCAACCGGGAAATCAAGTCGTTTGGAACGACAGAGTCCGTGCCCTCTATATGGAAGGCACAGACCCCTCAACGGCCAATTCTCCACCTGCTTTGCGTTGCCCAAGGCATCTGCATACCGGATGTGAAATGTGTGTTGAGGCAAGACAACCGGTGAAAGCACCGGGTGGACCAGCAAAGGGAAGAACCGCCTGGGGAGGCGAGACCACTTCGCGTCCTCCCCAATTTGGGTCAGGAAAGAGCCTGGGCGGTAGTGGCGGCGGTATCACTGGTTGGCAAGATGGCAGCGGTATCGGTTCCGGGCTTGCTCACGCAGGGGTCAACGGCAGCATATTGCGCAGGAAGTCCAAATGGTTTCAACAGGATGCGGAAGACCTCACTTATGCGGGCGCGGGCGCTGGAAATACGCGTCTATCAGAATTGATTCCCCGATTTCTGCGCTTGTCAGCACTTGTCGCGATGGAGCTGGGCCAGGAACTTGGGGAAGACGAGTATGAACGCGATTTCGAAGGATATAGATCTGACGAGATCCCGTCTGCCTCCCCGGTGTCCCCACAGTCCCCATTCCAAGCTCGAAAAGCGCAATCGGACAGCGAGGCGAGTCCGCTACGGCCATCCCGAGATTGGTACATGCTATTTGCAGGACTACTTACTCGGGCCGCTTTGGAAGGGTACCTCACTGGTGGTTGGAGAGGACCCGACCCCGCTTCTTGTCTACTTTCGGTCGGGCTGGGAATGTCTGACGATCCGTCTCCCAGCGAAGAAGACGAGGATTCAATATTCGAGTGGTTTGATCCAGATGATCTTCCTACACTGAAAGAAGCAGTACAAATTATGTTTCCATCGTTAAGCGCCATGGCCAATGGCATCACACCTCGCAGGGAAAATGCAGAGGTTGAATTTGCGACTGAAATGAAGGAGCGATTACGGAGGGTAAGTGCCCCAGGTTTGACGCGGAGTCAGATTGATAATCTGAACCTTCAGTTTTACGCCATTCCGTCGCTGACTCCTGATCTGTCGACGCACATGGAGGATTTGGCATGGCACTATCCCGCCGAGCCTGTTGAACGAGCAGCTGTCCGTTTTTGTGAAGTTGTCGCGAGGTGGCGGGGAAAACCGGAGCTAGAAACCGTGGGTGTCTTTCCCACTCAGTATACGTGAGATCTGACACCTGACGTATGCGATCTAGTACAAAAAGAGATCCAGGGATCCCGCCAGCCCAACCATGACGATTGAGTCGCTTGTCCATTCTAACCCGACCAGCCCCACATCTGGCGCCTTCTCTAACCAACCAAGCTTGCCAAAATCCAAGAGACCGTCCATCGAGCAGTATTTCATTGTCCCTCAATTGGTTACGACACGCAAGCGCCGACGCTCGGCAGATGAAGGAGATCGATTTACTAAGAGGGTTTACGGTGGCGTACCGGTTTCTGCGGTGTCGTCTCTTACTTGACAATGTCTTAGACGGTTGTAATGACTCACCTGGACTTTATATAGTCTCGTTATCGCTTTTTGTGAGTCGATGCCTTGGGTCCTGGGTGTCTCATAAGTCTATTGCCCTCTTCGACGATTCAGGACAGCGTACTGTGTAACATAACGCAAGCGCACGTTTAATGTCTCAGCTCTGCAGCATGGACGTCACCGATACCCTCGGCAAAGTGAGACATGGCCGTTGAACGATGCCAGTCCTCTCTCGCCATATCCGTTCGCTATATAGGTCCAGGGCCTGGACCACTGTGTCGCCGTCGTTCAGGCTACACCTGTTTACTAACATGTTTTATCTCACCACAGCAATCCCGATTCTCATCCTAGCTACCCTCTACGCGAGGAACTTTATCAAGAAGAGGCGTGACAACCCAGCAGGTTTACCGTTCCCCCCTGGTCCTCCCCGCCTCCCGATCGTCGGAAACTTGTTTGGGATCAAGGATCTAGGGGCCCAATGGCTGACATACGCCGAATGGAGCAAGCTATATGGTCCGTTGCCGCACTGTTCTTTCTCGATGGTAGAGGGGTCTCACCGCTCATATGCTCACGCGCAACAACCAGGCGATCTATTGTACATCGAGATCCTCGGTCAAAAGATCCTCGTCATCAACTCTGAAAAGGTTGCCGAGGATTTGCTCGATAAGCGGTCGCAAAACTATTCGGATCGACCCCAAGTACCCATGGTCACACTGTGAGCTCGAGAGCGACGCGCGTGTGCTGTGTACTGATCGATGCATGTGTTAGGATGGGATGGGAGTTCAACGTGGGGTTCATCCCCTACGGACCGTCGTGGCGCAAGCACCGAAAGGTCATGCATCAAGCGCTCAATCAGACTGCCATGCTCGGTTATCGGGGTATTCAGCTGAACAAGGTGCATCAGCTCGTTAGGAATATTTTGCACGTGCCCGATAGTATGGAGGCCCATCTTCGAACGTGAGTCCAGCTCGCGCGTGCCTGGAGGCGTGTCTGACGAGTGCATGGCATAGGTTCACCGCGTCGACGATCATGACGGTCGTGTATGGGTACGAGATGGCGCCGCGGAACGACTTGTTCGCGTCGATTGCGGACCGGGCGAGTGAGATGTTGACTAATTGTTTCTTCCCTGGTGCGGCCTTGGTGAACACGTTCCCCGTCCGTGCGTATCATGTCCGCTATCTCTCTCTAAGTCGTTGACGCACGTCCAATGCAGTCCAACACTTGCCCGAGTGGTTCCCTGGTGCTGGATTCAAACACTACGCCAAGATATGCAGAAAGCTGACGCGCGAGTTGCGTGATTTGCCTTTTAATTTCGTTCGAAAGCAGATAGCGGAAGGGATTGCGCCGCATTCGATGGTGTCGGAGATGCTTGAGAAGAACGAGGAAGAGGTCGTTATCAAGTCTGTCGCGGGAACGACGTATGCGGGTGAGCAACGCACCCCTGTCTTTGATTCCCCTCGGCTCACCTTGATTCAGCTGCGGTCGAAACGGTGAGTTGGGCGAATGGTCATGGTTTCGGCGCTCGTCTAGGTACTGATGACAGATCGTAGTCGTCGTCCGCACTGTCGGCATTTATGATGGCTATGGTCATGTTCCCAGAGGTACAAAAGAAGGCACAAGCAGAAGTCGATCGGATCACGGGCGGAAGCAGGATGCCAGATTTTGGTGATCGTCCCTCAATGATCTACCTCGAAGCGACGTACCGGGAAGTGCTCCGATGGTGCCAGGTCACACCGCTGGGTAGGGATTATGCATTGATGTTCGTGTGGCTTGATGGCTGACAGCGGATGATTTGGGGGATAGGCGTACCGCACATGACTACGGGACACGACGTGTACAAAGGCTATTTCGTTCCAAAAGGTCAGTATGAGCCGTTTGTGTCAAGTATGCATTGCCGCTCACCCGAGGGACCTAGACACGATCGTTTTTGCAAACATTTGGTACGTGTATTCGGTGTGACATGTGTGCGGCTTATCATATACGGCGCTTACTACTAGGTCGATGACACACAACGAAACCAAGTATCCTGATCCGATGCGGTTCATGCCCGAAAGGTTCATCGGCGTCGACGGTCAGCTCACGGACGATATCGGTGAGCAGCAATATGGTTTCGGTCGGAGGTAAGTGCTTGAGTCTCGAGACACATCGAATGTATCATGTTGATTCAAACGTATAGAATTTGTGTCGGCAAGTATCTGGCAGAGGCGTCCGTCTGGATTGCCATGGTGTCCATCTTGGCCGTGTTTGACGCGAAAAAGGCAAAGGATGAACAGGGTCGTGAGATTGACGTGGTACCCGAGTATACGCCGGGCGTGATCATGTACGTGTCCAATGTTCCAGGAGAATTTGATCTGGCTGATTAACTATTGGGATAGTCATCCGAAGCCGTATCCATTCTGTATCACCCCGAGGTCACCTCGTGCAGCTCAACTCGTTCAACAGACCGAGGTTGATGATTGTTCATAAGGCGGACTACACACAGGTCTATGTGCGTGTTGACTCGCATTGTGCGACATGTACGACACTGGGTGTATGAAAGTGTACCTGAATCAACGCTGACGCTGTGTACATAGTGCAACATTGTAGTTGAAGTACTATCACCTACCACCCTTTCGGCACCTACCACCTTTTCGGCACTCTACAAAATATATAACTTTTTCACTAATTTACTTAACACATCTTTGTTCCTGTGTTATCCTTATAGTCTCCAAGTTGAACGAAGCAAAATAATAGAGTAGTTGTTGAGATCGAGAAGTTGACCTTGTCACGCTGATTGTCACTCGCCGAACAGATGCCGAGCGGAGACTCAAACCCCATCGCTCGTGGTGCGGTCGCCGGCGACCAGAATACAAGACCCGGATGGTACTTGTTGTCACAGAAACTCAACGATGGGCCTACAAGACCATATTGAAAATTACTAGTAGTGCATACCCAATAGTATATACATCCGTGATCAACGTTGTGCACGATGTGTCGAGAAGTTGAGTCCACCTCTAACTTAGCGCTTGTTCGGGCGGAGTTTGAAACAAGCACTGTGACAATCCGTGACTCTTCGTGACAAAGTGTGACCGCCGAAAGGGTGGTAGGTGGTAGGTGATAGTATGAGGCTGTTATGGATCCAGATTCCAGGTTTTGATTCCCACGTGGGAATGTCGGACAAATGATGTGCTTGGCTGGCAAGTTACCGAGACTCAACTTGGTCCCGTTCGGCGTTCGATGGCGCATAGCACCCTCCACGCTGTCCCTCCATTGGTTCGAGCTCCTTCGGTGGATCCTTGTATCTGAAAAGCGACTTCGTGGACCGAGAGGGCGTCGACCTCATTTCACCTCACCAAGGGAGCTTGTCGACTTATTGGGCATCTGCAACGATTTCTTCCTTCATCACATGGTCGATCACATTTTCGGACCGCCACTATCTTTGAAAATTTTCTGTGGCGCTTGGAGACCCTTCGATCCATTCCAATGTTTCATATGCCGGCGACCCTGGATTCATAGATGTGCGCGTTCTCAGCGAGAAGGATGGGACCAGTCCGAAATCGTGCGTCCGTTCGGTGGCGAGTTAAATGCTCTCGCCGCCACTGCCTGTCAACTGTCAGGGACATCTGTCTCACCATGGCCCTTTCCGAAAATGATGCTAGCCGCATCTCTCTTCTCAACCAGCGCTCAATATTCCCGCATATGTGGAGTCTACCGATGGGCTGCCTTGGGTTACACGAGTCATTGAAGCTGGCCCCTCGTCCGCTATGCTTTCCGCAGAACCGTGGATCAAGCCTTGAACGGTCAGGATAGCAAAGACTGAGAACCATCATATCTGCTAGGCAGTATTGCAACGTAACATTGGCGAACAACTTTCTGGCTGCTTTGTGCCCTGTGATTGGTCCGCGTAAGCCCTAAGCAGGGCTGTTTCTGTTTTGTCAGTGCAGAGGAGCTGAAGTTTCTAAACGGGGACTATTTCGAGTCTTCCAGCTCGTATATCAGTGACAGGTACGTGCCTGGTTGTGACGCGGACTCAGATTGATAATTTGAACCTCAGTTTTATGCCATTCCTTCGCTGAGCGCTGACACCTGATCTGTCGTCGTACATGGAAGATTTGGTATGGCATTCCCCCGCCGAACTTGTTGATCAAATCGTTGCGGTCTGTTCAACAAGTTCGGCGGGGGAACTACGAACTGTAAATACCTTGCCATTATATATAAGTACGTGAGGTTTGAAACCTGATGTACGCCACCTAGAGATCCAAGGCCCATGATGATCATTCGAGTGCCTTGTCCATTCCAACCAGACCAACCACGCAGCACCTCTGTATAGCATCGCTATCGCTTTTTATGTGTTGGCGCCTTACATCTAGCTGGATATCTCACAAGTTATGAAACATCGCGTGTTGCATTTTCGGCCACGATTCAGGACGGCGTACTGTATAACATAACGCAAGCAAAGGTTCAATGTCTCACCTCTGCAGCGTGATTGTTGCTGATAAGCTCGGCAAAGTGAGACTGGCCAACGATGCCAATCCTCTCGTCATATCCGTTCGCTATATAGACCCCCTGGGTCAGGGTATCGCTCCCTCGGGCCACACATACTCGCCAACATGTTCTATCTCACAGCAGCAATTCCGACGCTCATCCTCACTATCCTCTACGTGAGGAACTTCATCAAGAAGAGGCGCGACAATCCAGCAGGCTTACCGTTCCCCCCTGGTCCTCCCCGGCTCCCGATCGCTGGAAACTTCTTCGGGATCAAGGACATGGGGACACAATGGCTGACGTACGCCGAATGGAGCAAGATATATGGTCCGTTGCTGCTTGTCTCTTCTTTTCAGTGTCAGGGGGTCTCACTGCTCCTGTGGCCCCGTGCAACGTGACCAGGCGATCTATTGTACATTGAGATCTTTGGCCAAAAGATCCTCATCACCAACTCTGAAAAGGTCAACGAGGACTTGCTCGATAAGCGATCGCAGAATTACTCGGATCGACCGAAGATACCCATGGTCGCTCTGTAAGCTGTCCACCCGTCATTGATACGGAAACGCGTGTGTTATCCAGAGACTGAATGTTGATCGATGCGTTAGGATGGGATGGGACTTCAACGTGGGTCTGCTCCCATACGGGCCGTCGTGGCGCAAACACCGAAAGGCGATGCATCAAGTGCTGAGCCCGACCGCCATGCTCAGTTATCGGGGTGCTCAACTGAACAAGGTCCATCAACTCGTCAGGAACATTTCGCAAGTACCCGACGACGTATTGGCTCATTTTCGAACGTGAGTCGTCCGCGCGTATCGCGTTCGCTTTCGTCGCTTTCACCTCGATATCTGACATGCGTATGGGATAGGTTCAACGCGTCGACCATCATGGCGGTCGTGTATGGGTATGAGACAGCGCCGCAGAATGATTATTTCTCCTCGATTGCGAACCGCGCGAGCGAGATGTTGAACCTTTCTTTCTTCCCTGGTGCCGCCCTGGTAAATGCGTTTCCCGTTCGTACGTATCACTTTCCATTTTCGTCCTCTCTGAAAACATTGACACGCGCATCTAAAAATGAACGAACTAAAATAGTGAAGCACTTGCCCGAGTGGTTCCCCGGTGCTGGATTCCAACGCTACGCAAAGACATCCAGAAAGCTGACGCGCGAGATGCGCGATTTACCCTTTGATTTCGTTCGAAAACAGATGACAGAGGGGACTGCGCAGCATTCGATGGTGTCGGAGATGCTTGAGAAGAATGAGGAAGTAGAAATTATCAAAGCTATCGCGGGAACGACTTATGCATGTGAGTACGCACCATCGTCTTTGATTACCCTCGACTCGGTGTGACCGTTACTTACTCCTGACCTTTCCTTTGCAGCTGCAGTCGAAACGGTGAGCTGGGCTAATGGCCATGATTTCGGTGCTTGATTACATACTCATAATCATCGTAGTCGGCGTCAACTCTTTCGTCCTTTATCATGGCCATGCTCATGTTCCCAGACGTGCAAAAGAAGGCGCAAGCAGAGATCGATCGCGTCACGAGCGGGAACAGGATGCCAGATTTTGGTGATCGCCCATCGATGGTCTACCTCGAAGCTGCCTACCGGGAAGTGCTCCGATGGGCCCAGGTCGCACCGCTTGGTAGGGATTGTGTATTTATGTTAATGCAGCTAGATGGCTGACAGCAGTTCTGGGGGTGGTGCTTTACACGGACAGGCGTACCGCACATGACCACGGGACACGACGTGTATGAAGGCTATTTCATTCCGAAAGGTCAGGACAGCCCGTGTATGTGAAACATGTATTGTCACTAACGCGAGGGGGCTAGACACGCTCGTTTTTCCAAACATTTGGTACGTCGAACGCACGTTTGTGACATGTGCGCTGCTTTCGGCTGAGCGTATTCGGCGCTTGCTAGGTCGATGACACACAATGAAGACAAGTATCCCGATCCGATGCGGTTCATGCCCGAAAGGTTCATCGACGCCAACGGTCGGCTCACGGACGATATGGCTGAGCAGTTGTTTGGTTTTGGTCGGAGGTAAGTGCCTTGAGTTGCGAGACGAAACCAACTCTTGATTTTTGAGCATGGATGTGCCTTACTGATCTACATGCGATACATAGGATCTGTGTCGGCAAGCACTTGGTAGAAGATTCCATCTGGATAGCCATGGTGACTATCTTGGCTGTAATTGACGTGAAAAAGGCCAAGGACGAACACGGACGTGAGATTGACGTGGTCCCCGAGTACACGTCGGGTGTGATCATGTGCGTGTGCGATGTTTCAGGACGGTTGGATCTGACTGACGAATGTTGCAATAGTCATCCGAAGCCGTACCCTTGTCAAATCACCCCGAGGTCACCTCGTGCAGCTCAACTCATCCAACAGACCGAGGTCAATGATTCTTGATATGGTTTAACAAGTACAACACACTGTATATATGAGGGTTTGTTTGAATCAGCGCTGATGCTGTGTAGTTGTAATTATGGGGCGGCCTCTCTATGTTCCAATTTCTTGAACTTGTACCTATGCTCCCTGAATTTATGACCAGTGAAATGACTTGGGACTATCATGTGGGATCCTGTGCTCAGTTCCATATACATACGAGACACCTGGAGGGATCCGTTGGAGAAAGGCCGCAGACAAATACAATGGGTACTCAGAGACTCCAGTCGATCGAGTAGCGTCCGCGTATAGGCTAAAACGCGGGATTACCAGTACTAGTTGGTAGCAGGGGTGAGTCCCTGTATCACTGAAACTCGAAATTTGCTAGCAGGGTATTTAAGGTGTTTTTAATTGACATATTTACCAGAATGTAAGAGAATCTGCCGACGGGGAATGTAAGGCTCGGGATACAATTATAAAGGTACCTTCCCTTTATCATCAATAAATATTTGTGCTACATTGTCCAAAGCCCCCTTCCTGACACTATTGTGAAGAGGTGGTCATGTCGTTCTCCCTGTATCTCCCGAGTATATATGTTTGTAGCACTACAATATCCTCATCTTGACTGATATATACATAAACCACAAAGATGATGAGCCTCCCACATTTCACTCATGGCGGGTTTTGTTAGGCATTAGGATAATAGCTACTATAATCAGATGAATTTGATAGAATAAAATCAAGTTATATTTAATATATTTACAGCAGTTTTCAAAAGTTCGTGGAATTTGACCAAATTGTTTGCAATTTTGGGCCATCACGTGTCGTCACGTGCGCAGGACCCCGAATGTAACCTAGCTACATATCAGTACTACTAGCGGCTTTTTTTTTCACATCACCATGCCTGAGTCGCCATCCCGAACACCGGAACCCGAGGAGAACTTGGAAGTTGAACAGGTATTCTCCGTGTCGTTGATTGTCTATTCCAAGGTCAAGAAAATACTTCGAGGTAAAGCTACCTCAAAGGAAGAGAAGACAACAAAAACGAAGGAACTTTCATTTGTTGTCAAGTCTTCGAACTATACTGAGTTTTTGCGGGGTATGCTTGAAAAGCATGGCCAGGACGACTACGAGGTCACCGCAAAGAAACATTACCCATTTAGATACACTTTACCGAAGATAAAAGGGTATGTTTTTATTTGTTCATTACACGACTCAGACTCACGGTGAATGTAGGCAACGTGTTGCGGATGCGATCGATGTTGATAACATTGCTGACTACAAGGAAATGGTGATGAAAATCGATGAAAGCAAGCCAGCAGTCATCAAAATCCTTGTCAACATGCGAGACATTCAAAAGCTGCCCTGAGCGCATTCTAGCTCCGAGAGCGCAGCCTCAGAAGCATTCCCCAAAGCTGTTTGTATATTTTTTGTTCAATATACGATATACTAACTATTGTCTAGGATAAATCCGATGCTATGAAAGCTGACTGGGATAGCCGCTTGGGTCGGTGGCGTATCATGCTTCAGCAAAAGTACAAAAATGAGCATGACAATGGGTTCACATATGTTGGGCCTTTTGGACCTATGCCTCTGACAGGGCCAATGATCCTTGATTGGGCTCGTGCACTCGAGGCCGGTCAAGCTACCATACATGTCCCACCCAACATTGACTCATTCAACCCCGCGAATAAAGCCCCGATCATCCATGCAAAGAGACTGCAACTACCGCCGCCACCATCCCCAACACCTGCTGTTGACGTCAACTCCCTAGCATCCGTCCTTCTGATTCAAGCCATGACGAAATCGGGGCTGTTCCCTTCTGCTGCCAGTCCAGACATCACGACTCCGGCGACCCCATCTACGCCAACTCCTCAGACACCGAGTCGACAGAGGACCGCTCCCACATCAGAGCTCATTCCGTCTCTGTCCCACTTGACGCACTACCTCAAGTATGCTGAGAATCACCTGGGTGTTCGTTGCGCGCTAACTTACAAGAATGTGCTGGAACTCAATGGTATTGGTCCGGACATCCTCCCGGATGTTGATGACAAGCTTCTTGCTAGTCTTGGCATTTCTGCAGGTGATGTCATTCGCTTGAAGAACGGGAGTACGCCGTGGTGGAATG